>PVJI01008081.1:0-73665 GCA_004026765.1 Micronycteris hirsuta
GATGGGCAGCAGCACGCATCCAAGGCACGGTCCAGTGTCACTCATGCAGTATCGAAAGGCTGGCGAGTCAGTTAAAGGACACTTAAAGGTCTCTTCAAACTCCCCACATAGTACAGGAAGCCTTTCTATCACAGCCCTGAAACCATATTGCTTTCAATTAATTAACTCCATGGACAGGCACTCTCTGTCCCATAAAGCAATTTGCCCTCTGTTATTGGGTTCTTAGAAACTTTAACCTGGGTTTCTAGGTGAAGGTGAATGAAATCTGTTTCTTTGCAGAGGTAACCCATGGTGCTAGTTATACTTTCACAAGGAACATGAAAAATGCCCACTTTTCTGCCCCTCATTGTTTCAGCGTGTCGGGGGTCCCTCCTGTCTCCCCTGGGCCCTTGCCTCTGACTCAACCTTCTCAGTGACTCAGAGCAGTTCCTGTGTGTGGCCAGGCTTCCGTGCCTCTCACAATCCTCACAACACACCAGCGGCCATTTTCTTGGTTATTTAAAATGTAACGTTTTGCTGATCAATACCTTAAGAGAAACCAAGAGGTCAAGTTGCTAACTGCAGCTTTGCTAAAGCCAAACAGGGATCCAGACTTTCTGTGGCTTATCAATGGCAATAATGAAACATTGTCCCCTTGGAGCTTTGTTACTAGTTCAAGGTTTTCATTAGTGATAAAAAAGTTTCTGAATTATCTTGTACATCATGAACTCTCTCCACAGTTCATGTGCCAAAACTCTGGCTGCTGGTTTAATTTTCAGCTTGCCTTTCCTATATTGTTTCGCTGAAGTCACTGACTTTAATAAAGATACTTCATTGTTCCATCTTACTGCGTGGGGAACAGGGTTGTTTCTCAACGGCTGTGCGTGCAGCACGTTCTTTGGACACCTCTGGGAATGTCCTCGTCTTCTAAGAACACAGCTGGTTCATCCTTTGCTTTAACATCAGGTTCAAAGTCACACAGACCTGAGTTTGAATCCTAAACCCTTTAGTCAGTAATGGGGTTAACCTGGGTAAGTTACTAAAACTCACCTTCCATTTTCTAATTTAAAGAATGGGTATGCTAATGGCAGAATCGATGCCTAATGCCTGCTTACAGATGAATAAGTATTTGTTGTTGCTAGTAATGCTGTTGTAGCTCTGAAGTGCCCTGTATTGCTCATGGCCATGTGACCCTCTTCACACGGCCTTCCATGTCCCAGGATCCTTTGCTCCACCGTAGCACCATCTCTCTAGTCGATATGACAGATATTTGCTTCTTTAGCTGACTCTGTCTGTGTCCATGACTCTGGTCCAAAGTATTATATATATATCCTCCTTGGTATGGCTTTTTCCCTCCTCTGGCATGCTGGGTTCCAATTCCAAAACACTGCATGGTGGTAATATCAACAGTTCTATATTTATTCACTGATTTGTGTCTAGAAGATCTGCGGCTTGGTTTCCAGACTAAATAAGTGACTATCAGTTAGTCTCCACAGAAACCCAGCAATCCCGCCCATTTGCCATGTCTTCCACACTCAGAATCAGAGTGTCATCAGGTTGGAAAGAACCCCGGGACACCATGTGATTCTGCCCTGTCAGCCCAGTGATTCCCAAATTTCAGTATGGATAAGAATCATGGAGGACCCTATCAGAAATAGATTTCCTTCTGGATCTTTTATGTAGATTCTCTGTCCCCAAGGAGATGGAGTAGAACTCCCCATTCTTTAAGTGGGGACTGTGTATATGACTTCCTTCCAGCGAGGAGAGCACAGAAGGGGTTGAGTGAGGAGTAACTTTACAGCAGAGAAACCTGACAAACCTTAGCCAGGTGAGTGGCCATCATTCATGTAGATAGCGTGTACACTTGAAATGAAGCGATGAGAACGGCACTTCACCTCCCCAAACCACATAACCTCAGCCTAACATGTGAAACATGTCAGACAATTCCCCACTGAGGGCTGTTTTGCAAGATACCTGACCAGTACTTCTCAAAACTGTAAAGGTCATTAAAAATGAAAAAAGTCTGAGAAGTTGTCACAGCCAAGACGATCCTAAAGAGACATGACAACTAAACGTAATGTGGTATACTGGGTGGGATCTCGGTACAAAAAAACTAAGGAAATCTGAATAAAATATAGGCTTTAGTTAATAGCAAGGTATCATTGTCAGTTCTTTAACTGGGGCAAAGGTACCACACTAATGTAAGATGTTAATAATAGGGGAAGCTGGGTGTGGGGTGTATGAAACTGTACTGTCTTTACAACTTTTCTGTAAACCCAAATCTGTTCTAAAATGAAAGGTTTATTTAAAAAAAAATGACCCTGGGATCTTGCCCCAGGATTTTGACTTAGGAGGTGTGTTTGGGGGCGGATCCGGGTTTCTGCGTTATTAGCACACTCTCTTGTTGACTCCAGGGCACTCAACTCGCAGATGGTGCCTTGAGAGCCCTGGTCTGCTCTGCAGGCGCTCATAGTCGGGTGCACTTTTGATGCCTGTGTCTCATCCCAGATGCTCTAGTGTAATTGATCTAGAGTATGGCCTGGGCATTAGAATTTTTAAAATCCCCTCAGGTGATTTGAATTGAAGTCATGTTTAATAATAATTTTCTGTACCTGTGCTGTCCAATATGGTAGCCACTAGCAACACGAGGCTACATAAATTTCATTAAAATTAATAATATAAACATTTCAATTCCTACCTACATTGCAGTGATCTGTATTCACACGTGGCTAGTGGCTACTGCATTGGACAGTGCAGATACTGAACATTTTCATCGTTGCAGAAAGTTCTGTTGGACAAAGCTGGTCTATACCATTGGTGTTGAAGAGGTATTTGGGGTCTTCTGCAAGAGGAGGAGTCCCTAAACACTTCCTATAAATAATCCATAGGACGGGCTATTCTTGTCATTGGTGAAGAATAACCAACTTATCCTGGTTTGCCCGGTGCTTCCTCAGTCACTGGAAGTCTCATAACTCAGGATACCCCTCAGTCATGGGCAAACCATGTCAGTCACTAGAGATTCAGGCCTTTGTGAGGGAGAGCTTCACCCAGGAGGAAGCTGGGAGGTTTAAGTCTAGCCTGCATAGGAGCAAGGAGCTGATGCTGGGGATGTTTTCTCTAACTTAAGCTGGCTGGTGCCAGCATTGTCTGTGCCCAGAATTTCACGAGGCCGGGACACTGAATAGTGAAGTCAGCTGCCTTTGCATGATGGTTTAAGCTCTTGTTTCCTGCTCGCTTGGTGAATGCTGACTCCCAGGCCCCTACCCACACCTCTGTGCATGTG
This sequence comes from Micronycteris hirsuta, assembly GCA_004026765.1. Classification (NCBI taxonomy): domain Eukaryota; kingdom Metazoa; phylum Chordata; class Mammalia; order Chiroptera; family Phyllostomidae; genus Micronycteris; species Micronycteris hirsuta. The sequence goes on from PVJI01008081.1 coordinate 3,263, forward strand.
CTCGAACTCAGTCTGGTAGAACGCAGGCACGTCTGGGTCTGAGTCCCTGCTCCCCCATTTACTAGATGAGAAGCCTTTTGCAAGACATTAGCTTACCTGAGCCTCTATTTCCTCACCTGTGAAAAAAGATAATATTTTCCCTTATGGTTGCTGTGAAGGTCAATGAGCTCATGCGTGTAGAGAAAGTAGCTCATAGTGCTACCGATAAATACTAATTAATATTATTATTATTTACCCTCTCCTCAGAATACCCTTGACCTTTATTGTTTAAAAACTGCTTGTTAAGCATCTTTTGTGTTTGATGCAGCTTAGTACAAGAAACACTTACTGCATGTTCTGGGCTCCAGGAATGCAAAGATGAAATCAGTTTAGTCTTTGCCCTCCAGCACGTTATGGTCTAGACTGGGAGTTAGAAGTGTTATTACAGAACAACGTAGTAAGTCCTATGAGAGAGATGGACGTGGTGTGGTACAGACAGACAGAGGAGGGCCGCTCAATCAAGTTTGCGGGTAGAGTGGGCAGGGAAGACTTACGGGGCGGAGGGGTAACACTTAACTGAGTTGAGGATGAGTAGAACTTACCAGAAAACTTGGGTGAGGGCTGGAGTCGGTGACTGGGAGAGACGGCTCCAGGCGGAGGGGCAGCATGGGTAAAGGCCCTAAGCTGTGAGTGAATCTGATGTGTCGGCGGCACAGTCCACAATGTAAGGGACAATAAATGGAGCCCTTGTACTCCAGGAGTTTAACTCTGCTTTTACAGCTCTCTGCTCTTCATGGTTAATCTAATTTCACAAGTTGTCTTTTGGTGACAACGAGAATGTTCAAAGTTGTTCTGGCTCCCAGATCTCGCAGGTGCCATTCTGCCGTTCGGCACGCGCTTTGTTCTTGCACAAATGCGTGCATAAAATGAAATAGGGCACCTGAAGGTGCCCTTTTAATCTTGAAATACATTACATATTCTAGACACTCTGAAAGATTGAAGAAGTGAGCACGCTCACTCTGCTTCTCTGTCCTTTATGAGATCGTGGACAGAAGGTTTTAGTTTTCCCATCGCTTTTCTAAGATAGAGCCTGTATGCTCTTTCTTAATTACCTATTAAACATTAGTAATATATCTCATGTCAATGCCACTGGTGAAAGAATTTTTAGCTGAGAAACGGTTATACATGCCTTGGCATGCAACAGGAAGTCCATTTGTGTGATGGGATGGGATGGGCGTGTGCGCTGCACCGAATAATGGCCTCCCTGAAGCCTGTGAATGTGTTATCCGAAACAGATTTTTTTTTTTATAGTAACATACAGACATGATTAAGTTAATGATCTTAAAATGCAAAGATTATCCTGATTGCTCAGCAGGGTCTTTCTAAGGGAGGCGGGGCCTGAGGGCCGGACTCAGAAAGAGGCTGGAAGATGCTGCCCTGCTGGCTGTGAAGAGGGAGGACGGGGCCTGAGCCCAGGAATGCAGGTGGCCTCCAGAAAGTAGAAAAGACAAGGAATCAGATTCTCTCCCAGAGCTTCCAGAAGAAAGGACACCACCCTGATTTTAGCCCAGAGAAAACTATTTTGGATTTCTGACCACAAGAACTGTAATATAATACACTTTTATTGTTTGAAGCCAGTAAGTCTTCAAATTTGTTGAAGCAGCAACAGGAAAAGAGCACAGGATGTCGCCTTCTCTGGTTAAGTGTTTACCTCTCTGCACTTGGTTGTCTGAGAAAGTGCTTCTCTCACTTCTGGGTCTACCTTCCACCTACAGAACACCCCGTGATAATAATGGGTAATAATTACACAGTGCTCCCACAGGGCTGGGCAGGGATCTGGGTACTTCTTATTCATTAACTCTTCACGTCTCATTACCACCTTGTAATAAGGTATAATTATTAACCCTATTTTTCCTAGAAAGCTAAGGCAGAGAGAGGGCACAGGGCAAGTAAGGGGTAGACCTAGAATTTGAACTCTGGGTCAAAAGCGTTTGTGTACGGATCGAAACGCTTTTGCCTTTATACAGAGATACGGTCTGACAGCCACTGGCCAGCCACTTTATCCTTCTATTGCTTGTTTCTCTCACCTTCACTATGCCAACGGTCTTCTCGTGCGTGGGTTCCTTTGAGTTTCTCAGAGTTTGATATAAGTGAGACCACTATGAAAATAAACACCATCTACTGAGAATTAACATATTCCCCAAGTACCAGTCCTTATATCCGCACAGGAGGCATCAAAACAAATTTGCCATGAAGAATCTCTGTCACACTCCAGCGAAGGACAGCGCGGAGCCTGGTGATCCCCAGCAGACGGGGCGAGAGCCGTCACTGTGCCGGCGCAGGTTTGCGGGGCTTGTCTGTGGGGGCTGACCCCCTTAGGAGAGATCAGCCGTTGGTTCTGAGACTTCCAGAACCTGGAGAATGTCAAGCATGGGAAAAGGAAAGGATACCTTGCTTTCACTATGTCTTCTCAGACAAAATGAATTTTATGAGCCGAGCAAACGACCTAATGAGTGTGACCTATCTAGAGAAAACAAGTCCTACAGCTGAAATTTTCCACAGCGGCAGAAAATCACTTTCCTTACCAGACATCGACACTATAGAGGTGTTTTCCAGCAATGGCATGGCCTAACTGAAATCAATAAGGTACTGGGGATAAAGAGGGAGAAATTGTCAGGCAGTTGTTGAGAACTCACTGCTTACTCAGCTCTGGACTGGGCCCCCAAAAGGTTTAAAATTATCCCCGATCTCAAGGAATTTACAATAAATCATCACTCGATAATGTTACCAAGATGGTGTATGATGTTTGAAGAACAAAACATCTGGAGATGATTCTTGACTATGTGCTTATAGTTTAGAATTTATTTTATAGTTTTTCTGAACTCAACCAAGTCATCAGACAGTACTGTTTTTCTAACTGCCTGGTAACTCCTTGGATACGTGGCTGAGAGCCCCAGAGAATATCCAGCCACTATGAAGATTTCTTTATACATACACATGCTCAGTCTGAGCTGCTTTCTTTCACTGAAGACAGTTGGATGGGGTATAAAAGAATAAATCTCAAACTGAGACAATGAGACCATTTAATCACCTACTTGGAAATTTATTTTCGGAGATAGTCAGGAGGAGAGAGTAGGGAGGAAAGAAAAAGAAAGGAAGGAAAGTAGGAAGGAAGGGTGGGAGGGAGGGAAGGAGAAAGGGAAGGGTGAGGGGGGAGAGGGAAGAAAAAGGAAAAAAAGCTTGTAAGAAAAACTAACCCTTGAGGCATCTTCCGGTATGTTTACGTCATCATAGTCTGATTACTGTCAGGGCTGTAGATGTACACCATAATCAAGGAAGAAAATGAGTAAGAATCATAAAGGCAAACACCCAAACTCTTGTCTCTGGTGTTTAAAGGAACATTTACTTTGTAAAGTTACCAAGGACTACACAGACACAGCTTGAGACAGAGGTGAGAGGAGCAGGATCCCACCTCCACTCAAATTGTCCCTTAATCAGGCAAATATAGAATTTTTACTTCGCATGATCCCTGTTAGAAAAACCATCAGCTTAGTCCCAAATGTTCGGCTTTATGTTGCCCTGTGTCGTCTTCATATTTGAACATTTGGACAATTCTATTTTCCGGTTGATAAAAACTAGATACTGTTGACAATTTCTGAAAAACACAGAGAAATCTGTTGTTATTAAGTCTCAAGCTACTTAAAAATTGTAAATAGCCAACAGTGCGATTTCTTAAAGAGAGGCGCGCGCGCGTGTGTGTGTGTGTGTGTGTGTGTGTGCACGCGCCATAAATCAAACGGATCAGACACAGCAGTGCGAGTGAATCGGTGGCCACAGCTGTAAAATAAAGCCATTCATTCCGGGATTTTCTTTTTTACATGTCAGATGCCAGCAGTCTAGAAATACTCAGGGCATGCATCAAAAGTATTTTTGTCATAAACTGAGTTAGAACTTCAGCTGGGAGGAGGAAAGCAAGCCAGCGTAAAACGATTGAAGCTGACCATGGACATTTGGGAATGAGAGCTTACGGGCAGATTTACGTTCATTCACTGTCTGTGTCTGAGAAATCCCTGGGTCACCTGCTCTATCACCTGTCAGGTGGGTCAGCAGGGAGAGAGGAGGATCAGAGAGACTTCCCTTAAACGTGCTCTTTTCCCTCTCAAACTGCTTCTGTGACAGGGTCTTGCATGGACGTTCTACTCAAGGGATGTCCCCTAACCATGCTGCTAAATTGCTCCAATTAGCAGACATATCCAGTGTAGCAAAGGATTAAAGCGATTATGGGCGTGCAGGCTGCCAAGTTCCTCTGTGAAACACAGCCCTGTCTCCACTTCAGTTCCTATTCCCTTAACACCGGTCATGGACTGGATTTACAAACACAGCACTGACCACCATAAAGTCGCCACTCCCTCCATCTACTTATGAACAATGGAAGCAATATCTTTCTTTATTGCTGGCCACCTTTGCTGGAGAGTTCTTAAAAGGCCACTTCTTTCTGTTCTCAGCTCATTAGAAAATGCCAGCGGGACAGCAGGCTGGCACCTTCTGAGGAATGTGCAATCCGTGCCTGCATCTGCCTGCCCCTTACACCAGCTCAGTGTCTCTGGAAGGTTCAGCAGTTGCTCTGAAGGCTTGGGGTGTTTATCTCCCACAGGCAGCTGAGCTGCCTCCCATTTCATGAGCAGAGCAGTGGAATGTAGTGGAAGAGACCCAGGCCTCTGGCCACCCAGATTAGAGAGTTTCGTGCTGAGGTCCCTATATGGCTGTGTTAGACTGAACAACGGGCTCAAGTCTGTCTTTGTTCCTTGTTTGGGAAGCAAGTGGGAGGAGAGCAGGCCAAGGGACTATATAACCCTTCGGGTTCAGCCTCCCTGAACATCACCCGGAGCCGGGAAGCCCAGCCAGCACTGTCAGGGTAAGTGGCCCAGTCCAGGGACGTGACTTACAGATTCCAGCTGCTCTGGTGGTACCCGGGATCACCAGACCTCGTCCAGAGGGACTTGGCTGGGCTCATGCCCTCTGAAATGTTTGAATGAAGATTGTACTACTAAATGATTGTGGCGTTTAGCTCTAATTGCCTGAATTAAAAAGAAGCCTAAGAAGCAGCTCGGTGAGAAGGAAGAGAGGGAGAGGAAGTTGAAACGAAATCTCTGTGTCACCTGTAAGATCTGTTTATACTAAACCAAAAGCCCAAATCTTGTTACACATTTCAGGGATGCAATCTAGCTGTTTGCATTTTTATAATTTGCTTAAGTTACACATTTATTTATAGTTGGGTATTGGAAACTCCAGTATTTGTGGTTCAGCTTTGGTGAAGGGAGTCTTCATTGGACTGGATTTTTAGTGCAGCTAAAGTGTCCTGAAGTGGATTTTAGCTGCTTAGTCTTTGGTATTGGCTGTTTGCATTTGCTTCTGGGTTCCTCTGGCTCTAATTGGTAGTGTCTTCTGTGGGAAAGTTATGTCTCCTGTGTGCAACTGTGAGCTTACGGTTTAGGATGTGCATCACGGTAGCTGGGTCGTTTGCAGCAGAGCGCAGCAGGAAACCAACTGAATCTTTTCTGCAAATCAGAGGGAGGGAGCAGAGCAAGCATCTGACAGCTGTTCTTGTCTCAGCCTTCTGGACGTCTGGTTTGCATTTCTGTCAGTTCCTGAGGCTGGAGGGAAGGTGGAGCAGCCCTGCCACCCCAGGCTGAACTTCGCTGTAAATGAGGACTTGGCAGCTTCAGCCCGAAATCGGGAGTTTTCACGCTGAGATTTTCCCTTCCATTTTGTGACTCATGACTAAATATGGTTTGCTTTTCAAGACCAATGAGTCGGGAACTGCAACATTCTTCTCCTCCCCCCCTCCACTAGCTACTCATTTTTGGCACGAGATGCACCCGGTTGGAGCAAACCCTCTGACCCGGGTGCAGTTCCAAAAGCAGACATTCGAGTGTGTTTTACCTAATTAGGAAATGCTGCACTCCACACCATTTTGCTCAGGCAGGTTAGATAAGAGTTGTAAACCACTGAGACAACTCCTTTCCGGGGACACACAGACCTTTTCTGTAATGACAGTGCTCCTTTGAGAGATGATAAAATACTTCCGGGACATTGTTTTCTTAAAAAAAGAACATTTAGTGAATTTTGAGCTTTTTTTCTGCATGCTAGCTGACGCTGAGGGTCAGCCTACTCCTTCTGCACTGTGTTCAGACACTCCCCCAAATCCTTCCTGCCCAAACAAAAACGTTGTTAAGAACGTGTATTCACGCTGAGCATCCTGCCGTATTTTTAAAGTGTCCTATTGAAATATTTCATCCTGCTTTCAGCTCTTACTTTTGGTTTGGAAAGTCTGCTTAGCACATCCACAGACAGCCTGTGACCTGGGGGCGACGCCTCTGACTAATGCCCTGGACCCCTAACTGCTTCTCAGAATTGTCTCCCTTACATTCTTTTCTCACCTCTCTCCCAGCTTCTTAATTTGCTAGGAAAGAAGCCAAATCACACGAATGCAGTGTCTGGAGAAGGAAGGGAAGGGTGAGAAAAGAGAGGCAATCCTTTTACCAGGCCCGGTTTCCATTCCTACAAGTGGAATCCACAAGATGAGGGTTTCTGTCCCAAGCCTGGAGGCAGTGTGGAAAGAAAGCAAAGACTAGCAATAAAAAGACCTGAATAATAATCACAATCATCTAATGATATTTATGGTAATCATCTAAAAACAAATATTTAAAAATAATAATATTTTTTAATTTAAAAAAATGAAAACAAATATTTGTTGAGAACTCATAATGTATAAGACACCATAAATTATTTTAAATGCTTTTAAAATATCAAGTCCTCATAAGAATGTTATGTGATGTATACTGATGTTATGACTGTTTTATAGAATTTTTTTATAAAAAACCGTGTTATTTAGAGATGTTAAATAGTTTACTAAGCCACACAGGTTCCAAGAGGTGACACCTGGATCCAAAGGCAGGCAGTCTGACTCCAGAGTCCGAGCTGGTCACCATCGGGCTCTGGGATCTCCACTGCCCTAACTTGACCAGTTTGGGGATCTCGGACAAGTCACCTTAGCTTCTTGGCTATTGGTTTCCTTGCTTGTCAGTGGGGATAATAGCATGTGCCCTGCATTTTAAAATACAACGTCTCAATTGAGGTTCCTGTCTGTTGCATAGGGTCATGTGACATGCAGCCTTCCTATGGAAGTTCTAGGCAGCATTGATTTTATGCTTTTAGTCTTTCTTTTCTTACTGCCCAGAAATTTCTTTAAAAGAGTTGCCTTTTATATGTCGGTCTGGGTGTGTAATGAATTCACCAACTGAGAAGAATCTTCCTCACCTTGAAATCCTAAGATCTCAAAGTTAGGCAGAGAATTCTGGGTGTCCCTGTCTTTACAGATGTCCCCACCTCATTCTGCTTGGCAAACATGGAAGGGAATCTAGATTAAAAGCCAAGGGGTAGAAGTAGCCTTGGTGCAACTCTGCCTTTCACCTCGTTTGCTTTTGAGCAAATCACTTCCCCTGGGTTTTCTCTTTTGTAAAAATAAAGGCATTGGTAAAAATGTTCTCTAATAGGCCTTCGATATCCCAACTCAGTAAGCTGTTATTTTTGCTCTCACCTTTCTGATTTTGTTGTGGGATCCAAGCTTAAGAGTAGGCTATTTAAAATGTTATTTTATTACTTAAAGAATACATGTTCAATTTAGAGAATATACAGACCCCAGGGAAGATAATTAAAAACACTTATAAAACCCACTACAAGAATAACCCCCACCGGTATCTTGGTGAATATGGTTAATCTTTTTGTAATGTATAAAGATATATTTCAATGGGGTCATAAAATGTTACTTTCTCTAACCTGTTACTCTTACAATAGAATATAACAGTGCTTATCCGTTTATTGATCCTTCTTAATGACAGCAAAGCCTTCTACTGTGTGATGTGTAATTGACTGGATTCTCCCACACTTGTTGGACTTTTAAGTTAGCTATGATTTTTATTAATGGAGAATAACTTTGGCCCCTGAAATTTAAAGCACCTTCTTATTGGATAGTTGTTTTTTTTTTTTTAATTGTTTCTAGTTTTAATGTTTTTCCAAGGGTAAAAGAAAAGTTGTTGGGATTCAAGAGATTTTTCTTTTAAACATTTTGCGTTAAACATTTCAGCCTTTCAACATTTCCAAATTTTTACATGCTTGCCCATCCTTCAAAGTCTACATTAAAAAAAATAAGTTATATCTTTAAAAATGTGAATTTGGGTGGATACTGACGGCAAACTTCAAATACTTCTTTAGCATATGACAAGCGACTTGTCCCTGTGGGATCGGGTCTCACAGTCTGATATTCCCATCTGTGCTTTATGGCTGTTCATCCATGTGCTCATTTAGTCAATGTTTATGAGCATGTGAGGCATGTCAGCCACTGTGCTAGAGGCCACTTGTATGAACGTGAAAGTCTGACTTCTGACTTATAAAACCCCAGAAATTTAATTAAAGTACTTTCGGATAAGTGCTGTGTTAGATAATGGTCAGCCAAGAGTGCTCTAGGAGCATAGAGGGGCCCAACCCAGCCTGGAAGGTGGCGGTGGTCAGGTCCGTGTCGCAGCTGCTGCGTTACAGCTGGGCAACTCCTCCCCTGTTCCCTGCAGGATCCTGAGACGTAGCTTCAGCCGAGATGTGTGAAGAAGAGGACAGCACCGCCCTGGTGTGTGACAATGGCTCTGGGCTCTGCAAGGCCGGCTTTGCTGGGGACGATGCTCCCAGGGCTGTCTTCCCCTCCATTGTGGGTCGTCCCAGACATCAGGTGAGCACAATTCTGTTTGAGAGGCAGCGCTGCAGATTAGGTCCCTCCACGTCTGCGTGGCCCCGGGTCTCCACAGATTGCCTCTTGCTTGCTGCCCCAAATTATGTAACAATGCTAAAAATATACCTCTGATGATTAATGTCAAGGAATAAGTGTCAATTTTATATGTAACATAACTTACCTGGTATCTATCAGATAGAAGTCTGCCCCGTTTTCATACGTTGTTTTTTTTTTGTCTAAATAAAATCATTGCCATTAACATCGTCAGCAGCAGAAATACTTATGAGTTACTTGATGTATACCATACCTACGCTTCAGAGAGAAACTGCACTAACAGCTCAGTTCATTCATTCTCAAAGAGCTTGATGTCAGATGAACATAAGATTTACCAACTGTAATTTTATAGTTAGCTGCCAATGAAATATATCTGGACAGCCATATGGTAAATTTTTCCATAATGTTCTATGTAAACAAAATGTTGGTGGCAGCCACGTGGTAAAAACTGAGAATTTCACCTCAGAAATTCTCCTTCACATCAGAAGTGCGTTTGCACGTTGGGCCTACCCGATTCATGTTTATGGCTCTCAGTGTGGTGTGTGTTTGCAACAAGAAGTAACAGAAGCCTCGCTCAGTGAATGAGCTCTGTTTCTTTGTTGAACGTGCTGTGGAGATATTTTGTGGATCTATAGCTGTGACTGTTTTGCAATTCTAGAGCGGTCACCCTAGTGCAATTTAGAGTTCCAGTAATAAGGAGAACTCTTTCTTTTCTTCTTCTTTTTTAAGTATCACCTTAAGGATTAAAAACAATGCATCTGACAGATGTCTTAATGTTGATCAGTATGAATTTATTCTTCAGAAATCAAGCACTCAATGGTCATTTGTAGATATAATGCATTTACTCAGAATGGTTAAAAAATAATATTCATATACTCTTGAGTAGGTGAGAATGTAAAAAGTTGCTTCTTTATAAGAGGCAAAATGCCGTTTAACTTATATGCAAAATTCTATACATTCATTAAACAAGTCATTATTGCATGACAAATATATGCCAGGCAATAGGTTATAGTGGCAAACCAGACAAATACAATCTCTGCCAGAGCTCAGCAGGGAACACAGAAGGCACAGCACACACGTCAAGTCATGTCACCATGGGTTCCTCTGTCATCTGGAGGCCAATTCAGATCTATTTCCAATCAACTGAGGGGTGTTGCTCCAGAACATAGTGAGCAGCAGAGGGGAGGGGGGGGATGGGGATAACCGGGCAAAGAGGGGGATGGGTCAAGTCAAGGAACACGTATAAAGCACCCATGGACGAGGACAATGGGGCAGGGGGGAGGATTGAATGAGGGAAGTAGGGAGTGGGTAGGGCAGGGAAGAGTGTTGGGACAACTGTAGTTGAATGACAAATGAAGAAATTTTGAAAAAAAAGGACATAGTGGTCATAAGACTCAGCGTATTGGTGTTGGTACAAAAGAGGAACTTTATTTCGCAATAATTTAACCCTTTGTGACTGTCATCGATTCATCGGTTCTGGGAAAGGCTGACTTGTAATGCACTGAATCTTTTTAGGGAGTGATGGTGGGAATGGGACAAAAAGACAGCTACGTGGGTGACGAAGCACAGAGCAAAAGAGGCATCCTGACCCTGAAGTACCCGATAGAGCACGGCATCATCACCAACTGGGACGACATGGAAAAGGTACAGCGCTTCCCCGCAGGCCCAACCTGCAGGCTGCGTAAGGCCTGCGGGCCCCGATTCAAAGTCGCGCTACCGTGGCCCAGCAGTGCTTGTATTTGTTCGTGTTTTTTCTAGATGATCGCTGACTGAGAAAAATAAATCCTGAAGCATTTCTTAAAAAAAAAAAAAAAAAAAAAAAATTCCTGGCCTAACAGGGTTTATGAACTGGTTAGAGGAAGGCAGTTCCGGGGGTGAGAACAGCCGTCCTTTGCCAGCAGTGGGAACCAACAGGCCGTTGCTAGTTGCGGGGTTACCTCCGAGGGCCTGCGCCGGCAGCCGAGGGGTTGGCCCTTCCTTCCTCCCTCGGAGGCTGCGTGGCTCTCAGTGCCCTGCAGCCGCAGAGCAGGTGAAGGGCTGGGAGTAGCCTCACTCCAATCGTTCTTCAAAGCTTTTCGTTCACTCACCCCGAGTATTTTTTTTTTTTTAAGTATTTTAACTTCACTACAGAAAAGAGGGCTGTGACATTGTGGACGCGGTGCCTTCCTGTTTGTCCCTCAATGTGTCGGAGAGCAGCAACCGACAAAGCTTTTAAATAGATACATTTTAAAAAGTGTTTCTCTGTGTTGCATGTAAGTAAAGTCTTTATCTCCCAGGCTCATGTGAAAGAGCTAATGAGGAGATGAGTCAAATTCTTGGATTTTGCTGTTTTATTAGGCACCATAGAAGCACAAGTGATCAGAGAAAAAGCAGAAGAAATCATGAGAAAGTGACCTAAAATGTTTTAAATGCAGAGAAATATATTAGAACCACAACATCTGGATTTTTTATTTATCAGCTCTGTGAACACACACACACACATACCGGTTTAAAAGAGAAATAGTGTTGCTAGAATTTATCAATAATAATGTTGGAACCTTGGCTTCTCCCCCAAAATAGCATTTCGATAGTTTTGCTTGCTCTAAGAGTCTGGATTTGGTTAACACTGTGGTTTGCACTGAGGAGACGATATTAATAACAGCGAGCAAATATTTTTTCAGATTTTCTCCATGGAGCTGCCAGCATTTCAGAATGTCTACCACTCCCACCTCTCCCCCAACCCTGGCCATATTGCTCAGTTGGTGGGAGCGTCGTCCCATACACCAAAAGGTTGCAGGTTCAATTCCCTGTTAGGGCGCTTACCTAGGTTTTGGGTTCAATCCTGGGGCAAGGCGCATACAGGAGGCAACTGATTGATGTTTCTCTCTCATATTGATGTCTCTCTCTCTCTCTCCCTTCCTCTCCCACTAAAACAATAAACATATCCTTGTATCTTTGGATGAGAATTTTTTAAAAAAAGAATATGTACCCCTGGAGAAAGTTCTTTAGAATTAATAACGCATTTTATAATTTCTAATATTTAAATTCAAAGTGGTTGGGGGGAATTGGTTGTTTTTAAATGATGTTTTAGAGTAACCACAGCAATATGACTGCCAGGATTTCTTGAATACTCTGGTACTTTCACTCCATCAAAGAACTCTCAGAAGTCTTTCATTTCCTTTCCAGAAACCACAAATTCAAAACCTAAGAAACTGGAACAAGATAAAGAGTGTATAAAGTTGATCTTGCTTTTGTTAATTTATAATCTTTCACCGCAGTTCTTGTTTTGGCTTAATTCTTAGATAAATCTAATATTCCTGATGCTAGAGGAGAATTTTCATGCTTTAAAAAATAATGAATTTATCCCTTTTGTGCAGCGGTTTGCTCTTTATGGCATGCAGGGCTTAAAGAGAAAGCAAAAGCGCACTTACGTCCAAAGTACATTCAAACAAATGCACTAAAAATAGGCACTGGCTTTGGAAACACCCAAAGGCCAAACATGTGCCCGTGAATGCAATACCCAGAGTGTCCCAACGGAGGCCGGCTTCTTCCAGGCCTGGAGAGAAAAAGGGGTGCAGGGAGTGCAGGGGGTGGAGACTGGAAGCAGGGTGACCTGTCTTCTCTTAGCATATCCTGCAGAGGGAAATTTCCCGAAAGTATTAAAAAACGGCAACTAGGTCTTCAGGTCAGCTTCATCCATCCAGTTATGTTTTCATTCATTAGTCCTTTTACTTGACTAAACTAAATCATTTCCCCATGAACATTAACTAAAATAAAAGAAGTAGGGGGTAAAGAAGATACAGTTGAATAATAATAGCATTTACTCTGGGCCAGACACTAGGTGAAATAGTAACTCTGGGGTTTCCTTATTTAATTCTCACAAAGACATGCTAATGACTTTTATATTAGCCATGGTGAGATTGGAGCTGAAAGGGGTTAAAATTTGCATAAACTCACACAATCAACAAGTGGTTGAGCTGGGATTTAAATTCAAATTTGACACCAGCGCCTGTGCCCTTAACCACTACTCCATCCTGTCTCACAGACCTGGATTTGGGGTTTTGTTCATTCATCTACAAGCCATAAATCCTTGGGGGAGTTCCTCAGAGTATGGAGCTTCAGTCTCTGCCTTGGTAGAAATGTGGACACACAATGAGTACTTGGTCCTGGTTTCATTTAGCTCATTCTTGTCCCTTTTTGGGGTCTGCAGTACCCCCAAAGCATCCCCTCATTGTGCTTCCCCCATTCCCCCCCTAGATCTGGCACCACTCCTTCTACAATGAGCTTCGTGTTGCCCCTGAGGAGCATCCAACCCTGCTCACCGAGGCACCCCTGAACCCCAAGGCCAACCGTGAGAAAATGACCCAGGTAAATACCCTCCCCAGGGCCCGGCATGGAAGGGACTGCACAGGGCAGCAGAGACTGACAACTTCCCAGGCACCCAGGGACCCCAAAGGACAGGCCCATCCTAAGGGTGCTCACGTTCTTACTGCAGAAACGACACCCCCTTGACCTCTCCGAGCAATAGGACATTTAAAAGATTTAATTTAAAAAGTGACGTGTTCAGGTTAAAAACGTATAAGAAGTCACTTGAAAATTCAGGATGATGCAAAGTGGGGAATTTTGGTTCAAGAATTCTAGGTTTGAAAACTGGGTCTGTCACTTACTAGCCATGTGACTTTAAACAATCCACTTAATTTCTCTGAGCTTCGGTTTCCTCCTTTAAAAGTTGGGAAAGTTAATACCATTATTTTTCAAAAGGTTGATGTGAAGGTTAGTGAGGCAAAATGTTAAATGTATAGCTTGGTGTTCGGCATACTAAACATTCAACAAGTAATAGTTATTATTGAATATATTGTAACTTGTCTGAAGCCCAAAGACCTTACAGCAGAAAACCGTTCGTTCCACCAGCCAGACAAAGTTTCCGGTTTAGAGGAGCTTTGCAATAAAAACATCTAATGTCAATTTCATGCTGACTTGTGGTTAAGCACTGGGCTAAGTATTTACATGCATTGTCTCTTTAAATGTTAACAATGTGTGAAGCAGGATCTATTATTACCAAATTATGTAAATGAAGAAATTGAGGCTCAAATACATTAGGTGAATACCCTAAGGTCACACAGCTAGAAATGGCAGGGCCTGGAATGGACCCTAGAGACTGCAAGGCCTTTTCCTGGGAGGAGCTCCCGGTGCTGACCTGACGGCAACACACCAGCAGTTACTCTCTGCAGGGAAACATCTGCATGCTGGGGAACCGCTCCAGGTGGCGAGACGCTGTTTCTGATGGGCATTGTTGTTCTGTGAATGGTGTGAAGGCAGAAAACTAGCTGAGAATTACGGCTCTCCAGCAAATGATGTCAGACATTCCAGTGAACAGTCAGGGCTGGGAGGGTTTTGCGGATGGAGAAACGGAGGCCTGGCACCTCAGGGTGCACAAACTCGTGATGAGTGACTGAGAGGGACCCTGGTTCTACTCTTGTCCCTGGTCTGCATGAGCTGGCTGTTGGCACTCACATGTAGTCCTTCGTTACCGACCAGCAGTTCACATCTGCCAGGAAATAGGGCTCCTGCCCCTGCAACCAGAATGGCCTCAGATTCTAGGGCTGGCAGTGACCCAGGCCCTACATGAAGAAGTAGAACTGATTAAGTGAAACCTCAGACAAACCGCAGCACTAAGCTGGTCACAACCAGTCTGAGCTTCGGGTTTAAAAGGCCTCTTTCCTTATACCAGAGAAATCAAGCTCTGTTTCATCAACAAGAAGGCACTTTCTTGAACATTCTTGGTAAGTCTGGCGGCATCACTAACTTAGTTCTTTGGATGGCTTTGCAGATTATGTTTGAGACTTTCAACGTCCCAGCCATGTATGTGGCAATCCAGGCAGTGCTGTCCCTCTACGCCTCCGGACGTACGACTGGTAGGTGCCTGGGAGGAACGGGAGCCTCCACTGAAGACGCCGTCAGTTCCAGGACTGGAGGGTCAGAAATGCGTGGGTTGAGGTGACTGAGGGTTACTTAGAATGGACAGGGCCAATCCCAGCCCTCACAGGTCTTCCCATCATCTACAAAAATATTTCCAGCAGCACTTCTGTTGTTTCTCTCCTCCTCTCTTTCTCTTCCCTAAGTCTTCTCCCCCTTTCCTGTCCTGCCAAATGCTTTCCTTTTTTTCTTTCAAGTAAGAGGCTTAGAAATTCCCCCTCTACTAGGCCAACAAGTGGCCACCTGCCAGCCGCTGTGGTGACTTTTATTGTGCCCAATATCCCCCAGGCATTGTGCTGGACTCTGGAGATGGTGTCACCCACAATGTGCCCATCTATGAGGGCTACGCCCTGCCCCACGCCATCATGCGTCTGGACCTGGCTGGCCGAGATCTCACCGACTACCTCATGAAGATCCTGACAGAGCGTGGCTATTCCTTCGTGACCACAGGTGAGGCCTGTGGGAACAAGAGGAGGAGGGTGGAGGGGCAGAGTGCTCCCCCTCGTCACGTACGGGAGGACCACAGTGACTGGCAGGGGCAGTGGTGGGAGGAGCCCTGCCGGTCGCCCGGCCTGACTTCACCGCCCAGAACCAAGCCTGGCATTTTTTTTTTTTTAACTGGGTGAAACTGCAAAATGATTATACTGTTTCTTTGATAAGAATAGTAATAACCATCTAGTATAATGAAGTAGTCAGAGTTGTATTTTCTGAACATTTTAAAATCTGCTCCACTCACAAATAGAAAAGAGAAAGTGCAGAGACTGGAGATCGCAGGCCATGGCGGTTGGCCGTCTTTGGAAACATCTAGCCAGAGGCTGGGGCCAATTCTGTCACTCCCTCGCTGTGTGACCTTGAACAAGTTTCACAACCTCCCTGAGCCATGGTTTCCTCCTCTGTAAACGGAGGTGATCGTGGGCCATTTCTGGCACGGCTGCAGTGAGTGTTAAGATAATGCACGTGGAATACCCAGCACAGAGTAAGCGTGAGAAAGTAGTTATTAGCTAGTGTCAACGCCACCCCAGGAGGCAGTGAGGTGTTTGGCTTTGGATTCTGAGCTGGTGCCGCCTGGTCTGCACCCACAAGAGGCAGAGGCAGACCTTGTAGAGGCACTGGGACCTCCTCAGTGCCCTTGGCCCTAGCTGCCTGCCCTAGGTAGTTAGGTACTGTCTAAATGTTTATGTTTCTGGATATGCCTGTGGCTTATTCCAGACTCTGAGTTTGAGCCCTGAAGATGTTGAAGTGCCCTTTAGGAGTAGAGAGTTAAATTAATTTTGTTCCTGACTTTGCTCCCCACAAAGAATCCCCAAGATACCTCTAAAAATTTTGCAGATGGAACCAATAGCTGAGAACTTAAGTGTGCGGGAATGTGGAAGGCATCTGCCTGTCCACTCTTCCATACCTCCTTCTATGCACACCACTGCAGACTCCTGGACAGCTCTGGTCCTCAGCCAGGGCCTGCCCCTCTGTAGAAGGTGATGAATATGCCAAGGGTTTGAACTGGAATCTACCTGGACCAGGTGACATGGATCGCCAGAGCTTTTTTGAAAACTGTGGGGGCCCCCAAGGGGCTGCTTCAGCATAACTTCCAGGCCAACCAAAAAATCCAATATAACTAACTGTTATAAAAAAACTATAACAGAGAGTGATCAGTTAATCTTGCAAAAACACAATATACAAAAAGATTTCCTGCTGTGTGCCTTTCTCTAGCCAGCACATCTCATTCCCGTCATGCATTTGCCAGACATTATTTACTAAAGGCCTACCGCATGTGAGGCACCCTGCTAGGACCAGAAGCAGTTCCCGGGTGGACCTATAATTTAATTGCCATCAGGGATTTGGAGTTGCAGAATATCGAACTTGTATACTGTTGCAAAGGAAGCGGTGTTGTGGGAGAGACAGGTAGGAGAGGTGGATTTTTACCACCTGTGCAAACCTTCGTGTGTGTATCTCAACAGCTGAGCGCGAGATTGTCCGAGACATCAAGGAGAAGCTGTGCTATGTAGCTCTGGACTTTGAAAACGAGATGGCTACGGCCGCGTCCTCCTCGTCCCTGGAGAAGAGCTATGAGCTGCCCGATGGGCAAGTGATCACCATTGGGAATGAGCGCTTCCGCTGCCCGGAGACCCTGTTCCAGCCCTCCTTCATCGGTAGGCAACAGCGTCCAGTCCTGGGAAGGGGAGACCACCCTCTCCCCCCCTACGCGGCCAGCGTTGGCCATCGGTGCCCTTCTGCACGTGCCGAGGCCACAAGACCCACCCTTTTCTAAACCAGGGCGAGGCTAGAAGCGTCACGTTGCTCAAGTGAGAAAACTTAAGGCCAGGAAAGGAGTTTTCTTTCCAAGAAAACACTATGTTGTAGTTAAGCCAGAAGCACTCTTGGTGTACAGTATATAGGGTGAAAGTAAGTATTATTTGTGCTTAGGACACAGCGGAGCCCCCAGATGGATGGGAAGGGTGTGCTGAATGCTGAGAGTCTGGAAATGGTAGAGGGAGAGGAAAACAGAAGACCCTCTTCTTAAATTAGCACTGACCTTGAGAGAAAGGTTAGCATAGCCGTTTACACGGGGCAGGCTCCGGGAGCGGCGAGCCTGGGTTTGAGTGCTGGTTCCACTTTCAGGTTCGCAGGAAAGTTTCATAACTTCCCTAAGCCTCAGCGCCCTCATCTATGAGGAGGGGACTGTAACAGTGCAGATGGCGGAGGTGGCTGTGAGCATTGCCTAAGATGCATGCGGAGCACGCCGCCCAGTAGCTGGCCAAAATAAGCATGCAATAGTTACTAGATGCTGCCAGTAATGAATAGCTAGGTATTGTTATTACTACTATTGCTATCGCTATTTTCTATTATTATTTATCACAGCACAGCAAAAGAGGAAGGGCCATCTAGAGGTTCTTTTCAAAAGACACACAGCAGGAATTAACAAAAAGTTCAGATTAAAAAGAATATTATCAAGACTGAAGAAAAACAAGTCTTTGTCCAAATAGGATGAAGGATTTTTCTGATGATTCAGCACCATTTTGCTTCGAGGGGTGACAACCAGGTGGCAGCCAAAGAGAGACTTGGGGGACTTCTGAGAAATGGCTACGACATTGGCTCAGTGTGGAAGCTTCTACAGGGAAACTCAAGCCTTTGCCTTGATTTGAACCATAGATGGCAGTGAGTCTCTGAAAACAGGCGACGTGATGGTGCAGCCCCCATCCTCCCAGGGGCACTGCGGCAGGGCCTCTGCACTAGGCGAGAGGATGTCGACCATCACGAGGACCTTTTGGTGTCTGAGATGGGTGGTCCCCAGACCATTATGTCTGCTTCGTGTCAGTCAGTGTAAGGTCTTCCACGTAGAACCTCTGTGTCTGATGTGGGTCTTACCCTCCAACCAAGGACCGTGGCCTGTGTCTCTTTTCCAGGGATGGAGTCTGCCGGCATCCATGAAACCACCTACAACAGCATCATGAAGTGTGACATTGACATCAGGAAGGACCTCTATGCCAACAACGTCCTGTCGGGAGGCACCACCATGTACCCCGGCATTGCCGACCGCATGCAGAAAGAGATCACGGCCCTGGCACCCAGCACCATGAAGATCAAGGTATGGTTCAGGGACAGACCCCATGGCTGTGCTGCTGGTGATGACAACCCTGTCACCAGACGTGAAGGACTCTTCAGAGGCCCTATCTTGGTCACATATGCTCACAGGTTTTAGGGCTAGGCGGTGGGTCCAAGACCATAAGTTTCATACCTTAGGGCATATAAGTCAATCCAGTTCATAAAAGAAGTCAAATTATCTTGTACAAAATTTAATTTATAATCATCCTTGTCTATTAGCTACTTTTAGCAGCTGCACTAGAGGTCGACAGAGCTGCTCCTGTGCTCAGTCTCTTGAAAATACATAGCTTGTTGTGTTTCCTCATCACCAAATAGTGCGTCTCATGTGCAGAACACTTTTTAAAAAATTACAGAGGAGCCAGATATATTTCTGAGGAGGTTTAAGCCCTGCAGACTCGCTAGTGAATACTCTTCGCCTACTACGAAACACAATCACATCTCAGTGGCCAGGAGGGAGAACTTGGTATTTATCTCTCTGCACACCTTTTGATACAAGGGCTCAAAAGCACAGGATGGCTCAGGATGACTCCAGAGCCACCCGGGACCCCTGTATTGTGTGAGGTTTGAGTCCCAGTTAAGGGAGCCCAGAGATTAAACAGATCATTCTTTGGAAGCCACCTTACATGTGACTGGTGACTTCCAGAAGCTGTTATCGCTCTGTGAAGGGGCAGCCCAGGTGCAGTTCACACACACAAGAAGGATTCAAACAAGTTCCGTTACTTGTACTTCCTTCTCTCTCTCTCTCTCAAGGCCATGCAGGTCACACAAGAGTGCTAGACTGAAGCACATTATCTCTCTACAGTATCAGCTTTGCAAAGCTTCAGGGTGAGAGAAGGGACTGTTTTCTCAGAACTGGTGCCTCCTTGGATGCCCCTCTGATCTGCTCTGACCCCCTTTTCCTCCCTCACTGATGGAGGAGGATGAAGCCAGCTGCTGGGCTCGCTGACAAAGCCAACCTAGATATAGGTTGGAGGTATATTACAGAGAGAGACTGTGGCTGCCTAAAGTTGAGAGTTCCTAGTTCTCCAAACTTGGCTTCTTGAGTAGAAATGAATGCGGAACTTTGGGCTCCAGTGTGGCAAGAGAAAACCATTAAAAACCTGGGGCAGCAAGGTCCTAACATTAAGGGAAACTGAAATTGGACAAGGGGTTTACAGGAACTCTGTGCTCACTCTTTGCAACTTTTCTGTAAATCTAAAATTATCCCCCCCCACCAAGGTTCCTTCTAAAACATAACAAAACAAAACCAGAAAACACCTGGGAGAGGTCTGGCTTGAATACTGGGTTTAACACGCACACGACCAGTGAGAGCTAGGCCAGTGACCCGAACCTCGCTCAGTCTCTGTTTCCTCCTCTGCACGGTGGGAGTAATTTAACACTCTTAGAAGTGGTTATGAAAATTAAATGAGATAATACATGTTAAGACAAATGCTGAACACAGTGTCTGGCACATAATAATCGATCAGTAAATACTAACTCCTTGTATTAAAAATAAATGTTCAGCCCTGGCTGGTGTAGCTCAGTGGATTGAGTGCCGGCCTGCGAACCAAAGGGTTGCCCGTTGGATTCCCAGTCAGGGCACATGCTGGGGTTGCAGGCCAGGTCCCCAGTAGGGGGCACATGTGAGGCAACCACACATCAATGTTTCTCCCTCTCTTTCTCCTTCCCTTCCCCCCTCTCTAAAAATAAGTGAAAAATAAATGTTCAACCAGGGTTTGGAGGATAAACAGAAATTAAATCTTTTTATCATGGTTTCAGAAACAAATTGTTTGTTTGGCTGACATGTCCATATTCATTTCTACCCAAATATCCAAGTCTGGGGTGGAATTTAAAATTGCTCAGCTGTGGCCATTTGGGGGATTACTGTAGGCAGGCAAGAACCCTGGCCTGATTTGCTGCTCTCTGTGCCAGAATCATTCAATTATTTAGGAAATTTCAGTTCTGGCTGGTGTGGCTCAGTGGATTGAGCTCCAGCCTGCAAATGGAAGGGTTGCTGGTTCGATTCCCAGTCAGGACACATGCCTGGGTTTCAGGCCAGGTCCCCAGTAGGGGATGAGTAAGAGGCAACCATGCATTGATGTTTCTCTCCCTTTCTTTCTCCCTCCCTCCCCCTCTGTCTAAAAATAAATAAATAAAATCTTAGAAGTTTGTTAGCATACTCTTGCATGCCAGACCTGTGCTGTGGGTGCGGCCAGGCAGTGCCTGTAACCGGGACCTATCTCGCTACACGGCCATGCCAGCAGGGACCCCTGAGCCCCTCATTGTGAAACAGTGCATCTCAGTGGACTTCATCAGGTGGGGAAACCTGTGCAGTACCTTTGGCACAATCGAACTGCTCACTGAAGGCCCTGGTGGTTGTTTCTGTACAGTGTGCTGTGCTGAGTTCTGAAGCACAGCTTATGGAAATCAAAGACATCGTCAGGGCTCTTAAGGGGAGGCCTTGTGGGATCTGGGGCCAACTTTGAATCTGCACAACAGCAGACTGAATGTGGTAGAGGTGTGACCGCTATTTCAAATGCTTTGAAATAGGTTGTGTAAAGGAAGCCAGAAAAGCAAATGTGCTCATTGAAGAATCTCTAAATCAGGAAGCCATTCACACCCCCTTGGATTAGGGTTAAGGTTGGGCATGTGACAACCCAGACTGTCCCCAATGTCCCTGAAACCCCAGCCAGACCCACCAAATCTGGACCCTGGTGGAAGCCCAGGCCCTGCCCTCGTGTACTAATGGCCCTTCTTTCCCATCTTGACCAACAGATCATTGCCCCTCCGGAGCGCAAATACTCTGTCTGGATTGGCGGCTCCATCCTGGCCTCTCTGTCCACCTTCCAGCAGATGTGGATCAGCAAACAGGAGTACGATGAGGCCGGCCCCTCCATTGTCCACCGCAAATGCTTCTAAGATCCTTTGCCGCTCTCTTTGTTTCTTGCACACAACTGTGAATGTTTTGTGGAATAATACCTTCAATTATTCTCCATATCATTCCTAGCCAAAGCTCTGACTCGTTGCCTATGTGTTTTTTAATAAATCTGAAATATGTTATCTTTCACCTGTAGCCTTGGCCTCTGATCATCACCCGGCTGCCGCGTGTTTCGGTTAGATTGACCTCACCCGTTACGCCGTGGCTCCCTCTAGTGGTACAGCCAAGTACATGACATGACTGAGATGTGTGTGTAAGTTTCTCAACACAGGGCAAAGGAATCACACAAACATGGAAAGTTCCAAGTGAATGCTGTTGGTGGGAAAAAGAATTGTAAATACACAGGAGATTAATATAAACATAGATTAAAGTCTACCGATAGGATAATCCACACTGACTTCACAATTTGCATAGTCATTTTTGTTCTCTTAAAACCTCAGTTTACTTAATGGGTGTGTGTGTGCGTTTATGTACATTCTTACATATATTATACATACACATATATGACTTTTAATATATAATATACTGAACCTAATAAATATATTTTAATAGAGTTATGACATTTATCAGAGGAAATAGATTCTTTAGAAAATCATTAACTACTATTCTAAAATCTCCTCACACAGCTGGATCATCTGTTTCCCTTCTCTTGATCAGTGTCTGTCTCTGAAAAGGATACTAAAGACATATTTACACCAGAAGGGATGGGACAGACAACAACATTTTCCAAGGATCACTGGTGTCACTCATCATACTGAGGGATTTACACATAATCTCACTCATTTGCTCTTCATAATTATGTGGTGAAAATATTATCATGCCCATATTATAGATGAAGAAACAGAAATTGTTCCCTTAATATCATTACATAGGGGAGCTGCCAAGTTCAACTTCTCTTTCACCCACCTGACCCGGGAGGTCCAAAGATGTGTAAAAACACCTTCCCTGCACTCACGGGTCTTCGTCTCAAAGCACTTTTCTACCCAGGCAGTTCAGCCACCCGGGCAGCTCACCGCTGGTGTGAACGGCTGAGTGGGGTCAGCAGCCACTGGCTGTCCCTGGGCAGCAGCTCCCTGCAGAGATCTCAGGGCCTAAGATGAATGCCTATGTGGTCTAGACAATCCAAGCATCCCCTGGTCTTCTCTGGCCCTGTAGTTTGAGCAAATTAGAATTAATACTACAAATAATAAGAGCCGGCATGTGCTGGCTACCTGTCATGACCAGATCCTGTACCAAGCCCTTTATATTAGGATCTCCTGCTATCCTAAGCAGCCCTATGGAGTGGGTATTCTTGCTGCCTTTTTACAGAGAGATCAGCTGAGACTATGAGTGGTTAAGGAGTATGCCTAATGCCATACTCAGCCACTGGGCCAGCGTTTCTCAAGCAACAGGCTGCACAGGTCAATCTCATCAGGGGCTCACTTTAAATGGACAGATTCCTGGGCCATGTTCAGAGCCTGCTGAACTGAACCTCTGGAGTTGAGGCTAAGAACCTGAGTTCTAAACAGATTTCTTTGGTGATTGTTATGCACACCAAAATTTGAGAAGCATTAGCACATGCTATGATTGAAATTTTCCAGTTGCAAATGTAAGATGATTGTGCAAGGAAACTTCATACCCACTAGACTTAAACTGAAGGATTAGTGTATAGATATTTGTAACAGATCACTTTCATAACTTAAGCAAAAAGCACCAACGATTTCCATCATCAGTACAGGGTTTACTAAAGCAATGTCTGTGTGTTTACTTGATGTTTACCACTAGAGGGCGCAAGCTCTCAGGTAAAGGAATGAGTGCTTGGCACAGTCTCAAAGAACTCCAAGTTCCTTCCTTGTGAGCACCCAGCTGCAGTGCCTACACACTTTGTCCCAGTCATAGGTCAGTATCTCCTTCCCTTGATGACATAAGGTGTCCAGAGGCTTGAAGGGCTGAACAAGTGGCACAGTCCCACTGATGAGCCACATGTGAATCTCCAGGGGAGATTAAACCAGCCAGGTCTGGCAGCCTCCTGAATCATCTTCTCTTCCCTAACAATGGCAAACCAGACCCTATGAGCCTTTTTCTGTGACCACCAATTTTCCCACAACAGGAGAATGCAACCCCCGAGGACGACATGGGTTTATAGTAAAATTGACCCACATCACGCAGTTTTTGTTGTGAGCAGATGCGTGGGAGAAAGCATGCATTATTTTTTATTAAGTGAATAATTCTCGGTTGTCAGTGCAGCATCATTTGTGCAGTCAGGCTGAGTGTGAGTCTCTTTAGGAGGGTTACAACGCAGAGAAGCCTGAAGAAGCACTTCCCATTGTGGTGGGGGGAAGCGGGGGGCTGGTGGCTCTCCGGGCAAATGTAGTTCCCAGTCCAACCAGAAGCCATTGCTGCACCTAAGCTTATTAAAAAAGATATGATCAAAAAAAAAAAAAAAAACCAAGGAATAAGAGTGGAATGTGGTTCTTCCACATCAAAGTATATAAAGCAGATGTTTAAATAATGTTTACTCCTGAGAGAGCCAGGTCAATTCAAGTAATGTTTGGGGAGCTGCAGAGGGATAGTGTGAATGACATAAAGAGAAGGAGGCGAGGTTCTGCCTGGCTAGAACCTATGGTCTAGTGAGGAAGATGGACATTAAATGGTAGCTCAGGGGTACTGTGAGGATTACAAAAGTGAAAATAAATGGGATACTGGGTCTTACATAGCCAGGGGATTAGGGGAGGCCTTCCTGAGGAGTTGGTGCATAAGCAGAGGCTCAAAGAGTAAGAGGTAAATATTTCTTGCCGATTATGATCCAATGATTCTACTTTTGGGTATATAGCCAAAGAAACCCACAACACTAATTTGAAAGAATATATGCACTGCTGTGTTCACTGCAGCCTTATTTACAATAGCCAAGATAAGAAAGCAACTCAAGTACCCATCAGTAGATGAGTGGATTAAAAAGCTGAGGTATATTTACACCATGGAATATTTATTCAGCCATTAAAAAGAACGAAATCTTATTTGTGACAACATGGATGGACCTAGAGGGCGTCATACTAAGTGAAGTTAAGTCATACAGGGAAAGACAAATACCATGTGATTTCACTTATATGTGAAATCTGAAGAACAAAATAAACAAACAAAATAGAAACAGACTCACAGATACAGAGAACAGGCTGACTGTGACAGGGGGAGGGGAGTTGGGGGGATGGGTGTAAGGGAGAAGGGATTGAGAAGTGCACATTGGTAGTTCTAGAACAGTCACAGAGATATAGATTACAGCACAGGGCATGTAATGAATAATATTGTGATAACTATGTGTGAGGCCGGGTGGGTACTTGAAATACCGGGGGGACAACTCTGTAAAGTATACGATTGTCTAACCACTAGTCTGTATACCCGAAACTAATACAGAATAATAATGGATGTAAAAATATATTAAATATTTTTAAAAAGACTAAGAATTAACTAGGAAAAGAAAGGAGGGATGCAAAGGGGCTGAGGTTGGGGTAGAGGATGTAGGGGTGCAGAGGTCCAGAGGCGGGGGAGGGTGCTGCAGGTGTGGAACTGAAATGAGAACTCCCCAAAACTGGAGCTCATAGCATTTTCTCTATGAAATGTCTGTCTTGCAATCAGACACCAATTATAAGCAATTAGGGAAATTTTGAGTGAGAAATTTGGTATGTCTGATTCATTTGCTATTCCCGGGGGGGTTCATCTTGGCAGGCTAAGTTCTCCATCTCATTTTCAGAAATGTATCCGGGAAATGAACACCCAAACACTACCACTTCTCACTTAAACTTGTTCCTGACGGCTGCAGCTATTCCAGAATGTTCTTTGTGTAGTAATGTGTGCCCCCTAAAGACCGAAAGGAATGTGAATGATTACAATTTGCCCGATCGGGTTTATAAACATGTCATCTTCAAAGGCAACGGGTGACAGAACAGGACCCTGCACAGGGTGGCTAATGATGCCGTTTTTCAGAGGCCTGAAGCTCGGTGTCCTGTCCTTGGAGAAAAATACGTGACACTGTGGACACACCAAATCAAAAGACGTTCTTTTCATGTCCTTCTTAGATCATGTTTTCTATTTTCCCCTCCATATCAGTTTTGAAACTTATTCTTGTCCTCCCATTGGATCAATTATTTTCTCCCTTCCTTGGATCTCTGTACATGCACAACAACCTGGAACTCCTTAAGAAATGGCCTACAATCACTGAATTTAGTTTTTCTTTACCAAATGGCACCATCTAGTCAGGCAAAAAATATGTTAAGCAGCTGAGTCCTACTCTACAAATTTAGAACTACCTGTTCTTAAGAAGAGAAAAAGTTTGTGATTTCAGATATGTGTCCCAAAGTAGTCAGACTTCTCCGTTACAAAAGCATAAAACATGGAGGTTGGTGGAAAGCGAAGCCGCGTTTAGAGCGTTACTGCTGGGGGCTCTTGCTGGCCGTTTTCTCTTTTGTGTTCCTAATCCTACCCCGTCAGGAGACCTGACTATGCCTGACAAAATTCTGCTTCTTCACGTGGTTCCAGTAACTGGCTAAGAGCCGAGGACTCGAGTCCCACAACAATGAGTGTGATGAGAGTGGGTTCTAGAAGCCTCAGGCATCCTTGTCAACTCTGATTTTATTGTCAAAAGTTGACTTGAAAATTATTAATTTCATAACGTATTGCTCTAAATCACAATGGGATACCACTTCACACCTACTAGGATGGCTATAATTTTTTTTCAAAGATTTTATTTATTTCTTTTTAGAGAAACGGGAAGGGAGAAAGAGAGGGAGAGAAACATCAATGTGTGGTTGCCTCTCATGCGCCCCCTACTGGGGACCTGGCCTGCAACCCAGGATGTGCCCTGACTGTGAATGGAACCACCGACCCTTTGCTTCGCAGTCTGGCGCTGAATCCACTGAGACATGCCAGCCAGGGCAGATGGCTATACTTTTTAAAAAACAGTGTTGGTGGCTATATGAAGAAATTGGAACCCTAATACATGGCTATATAAAATGGTTCAGCTGCTGTGGAAAACACTTCGGCAGTCCTTCAAAAGTTAACATAGAATTACATATGACCGTGCAATTCTATGCCTAGATACATACCCCAAAAGAACCGGAACGGGTGCTCCAACAAGCGCACTACACACGCGGTCACAGCAGCACTACTCACAATAGCCAAAATCAGCCCAGACCGCCCCCCCTGCCTGAACGGACAGGCGAACTGCATACGTCCATACAATGGACTGTCACTGGGCCACAGAAGGTACAAAACACGGATGGTACACGGCACAGTGTGGATGGACCTTCACAAAAAGGTATGTTCTGGAAGAGAAGCTAGACACAAAACTTCACATATGATGTGATTCCAATTGTTTGAAATGGCGGGACTGGTAACCCTGTGACAGAATGCGGATTGGCTACCAGTGGCTGGGGAAAGAGGTGGCCACGCGGCACCGTGAGTGAACGAAACGTCACTAACATTTCATTTCAAAATAGTGAGTTTTATGTGAGTTTCACCTAAATACCTTTTTTTAAAATAAAACAAATTAAAAATAGTGTATTTCCCTGGAAAAAAATTTCAATAGGTAAAAAAATTTCTCACTGACAGGAACCTGCTAACTCGGAACTCACACACCTCATTTCTGTAAGGAAACCTGGCCTAAAGTCAGGAATGGAACAAATATCATTCAGGTACTTGTTTTCTTTTCCTGGTTCATCAGCCTTTGTATTAGGAGGACACATACTGAAGCTTATTTCTTAAACAATCTGCCCATGTTTTTTCTTCTGCAAAAGGTGCGGAGAGGAATTTTAAACATGCTCTTCAGACTCGAGAAGACAGGTTCACTCCTCATCCCCTTGCCACATCAGGACCCACGGGGACAGTGACTAACACCAATAATCAATTTTATCTTTTCCCTGTCAACTCTTGTTTATCTCATGCAGATATGTAATTAACCTTCCTTGGGCAAAAACAAAACAAACAAAAAACCCTAAACGAATGCTCTCCATTTGATTTTAGAAAGTCTCTTGGTCTGGAAATGCCCAAAATATTTACTTCAGACCAATGAAAGCCACTGCGGCACTCTCATCCCCCCCCCCCCCCTCGGCCCCTGGGGTCTTTCTCTGCGTTTCTGTTTTCTCCCCGTATCCTCCGCATCTCCCCAGCCGCACCCTGGATTCTGGGAAACCACAGTCACAGATCAGTTAAGTGTCTTCAGATCTTAGTTTCCTTTCTAAATAGTGTCCTCTGCCCTGGTTTTCTTCATTTTTTCCATTTCCCTAGCTCTTCTTTGACTATTCAAATATCTAAATCAACATAGATTTTATTCAATTTCTTTAATTTTAAAAATTATGAAATGAAAAGCATAATTACAGAACAGTATTGACATAAAAATGTATTACTTTAATTAAAAAAACTTTCTCTTCAAGTTTGAGCTTCCATATTTCGAATTTAGAACCTAGTGTGATTTCGCCAATTGGCAATTCTTTCTGAACACTATCTTCTTAATGAGTCATTCCTTAAATCTGTGTGAAGGCATTTTAACACCGGATCAGAGGGAATATAATAGTTCTTCACATATTCATATGAATGGCAATTTTTGATATACCTATGGGATCTCAGAGGTACAGAGGAGCTTCCAGAAAAAATTACACATGAGCAAAAAAGGGTTTTTGGCACTTGCCTTACTATGGACTGAATCTTCGTGTACCTACGCCCCTCTGTTCTTATGTTGAAGCCTAATCCCTAATGTGATGGCATCTGGAGGTGGGAGCCTTTGGGAGCTGATGCGGTGTTACAGGTGAAGCCCTTAGGATGGGCTTCGTCAGAAGGAGAGATGGGAGAGAGATGATCTTTCTCCACCAGGGGAGGACCGAGCAAGAAGGTGGCTGTTGGTAAACCAGGAAAAGAACCCTTATCCAGAACCCAACCAGGCTGGCGCTCCAACCTGAACTTCCCAGCCTTTAGAACTGTGAGAAATATTTGTTATTTAAGCCACCCAGTTTATGGTATTCTTGTCATAACAGCCCAAACTAAGGCATGTCTTTTGATAATTAAAAACAATCTTTTTTGATATTAGTATGATGAATCTCTGAGTCACTAAACGATGTTCTTGTCAGCTGTCCCCAAAGCAGATACACTCTTGCCTCATAAAGAGCCAAGATACTAGAAAAGGAAAAAGATTCTTAAAGAAAGAGATGAATTCTTTGCATAGCTGTTGTCTCCACAATAAATAACAAGCTAAATTCTAGTAAGATTAAGGTGCTGGAAGTTTACCTTTCTTCCTTCATCATGACCATATACATGATGTTTTTCAAGCAATCTTTTCATAAGAAGACATTCTCTTGAGAGAAAACTCTGCAGGACATGTTAAAGAGGAACATCTGCTTTCCACATTTGGGGACCACTGAAGCTGATTTCATAACAAAAACCTAACTCTAAATCCAAGCCACTGTAATGACGAGGTCTCCAGTGCGACCCATGTGACTGCAGCATGGAATGAACTGGGGGGGTGGAGGGAAGGAGTGAGCCAATTCTAGGTTGTGGCCTTAAATGACATTGTACTTCAAATAAAATGCTCATTTTTCCACAAACAAAATTCTACTGAAAAGAATCCAGAAACAATTTCAGTAGCTGAGAACAACCTGCAAACATCCTGCTTTGTCTTCTGTGATTCCCAGGGTCTGCAGAGAAAAGCATGATTTCTGCATGACAACAAGGACATTTCATTTTCATCCAGTCCTCGAGAAAAAAAGAAAGCAAGCAACAACTTCAGTAAGTACTTATTAAGTATTATATTAGTTCTCTCTCAGACTGCCGTGACAAAATACCACAGAGTCCATGGCTTAAACAACAGAACTTTATTGTCTCACAGTTTTGGGGGTCTGACGTTCAAGCTCAAGGTGTCAGTCAGCAGGTTTGGTTTCTCCCTGGGCCCTTCTCTTCGTAGACAGTTGTCTTCTCCCCATGTCTTCACGTGACCTTCCCTGTCTGGGTCCTTATCCCTTCCTCTTATAAGGATACCAGTCATATCAGATTAGGGCCCACTCCGGTGGGCTCATCTTAACCTAATTACTTTCTAAAAAGTTCTTTCTCCAAATACAGTCACATTCTAAGGTACTAGAGGTTGGGACTTCAACATAAATGTTTAGGGGGAGACACAAATCCGCCCACAACAAGGACATTGAAAGTGTCAGGCACTGAATATAGACTAGCATCAAAAACCAAAGGACTCTTGGGCTCAACGGGTTCATTTTCTACAGAAACACAAATCTGAAAAGGAATGGACTGTCTGTGGCTTAGGAGGTGAGAGAGTGGCAATCGGGGCTCCGGAACTGATTCATACTCAAACGAAGGAGCTGCCCAGTCTACTGTGAATGAGATCTTCCAGAGGAAGCTCATCCAGGGAACACTGCTGGTCATGCACATGTGCACACTCACCCACACAAGCTTGTGCACACTCACACTCACATAGGCCTCCAGGGTGGCTGACAGGGCTCTACTCCCTGCCAGCCCACTTCATGGTCTGGTTGCATTTCTGATGCTGCTTCTTTCAGACACCGAACCTCAGGCACCAGGCACTCATTCTGCCTGGTGGCAGCATGTCACTGGTGTGCTGCCTGCGAGAGGCAGTCCTTCCGCTCTGCGACGAGGTCCTCCTGGGAAGTCTGGTTAGTTGGGTTTGTACTTGGCAATAAGAAAACCACATCCCCTTCATGAACAACTTTTCAAACTTCACCTCATGTCTGAGGTTTTGCTTCTCCTTGCAAGGAAATGAAAATGTTGAGAATGCCTACCCCACCCCAAACCCAGCACTTCTTTAGTGGAATACATGCATACACACACACACACAAACACACACATATTTTTCGGACCATAAGACACACCTAGGTTTTAGAGGAGGAAACTAGGGAAAAAAATTTTGAAGCAAAAAAATGTGGTAAAATATTTAATAACATAAATAACATTCAGACTATAATTCAGTTACATTTGGACTATAAGACACACCCCCATTTTCCTCCCAAATTTGGGGGGGAAAAGTACATCTTATGGTCCGAAAAATAAGGGGTGTGTGTGTGTATTTGTAAAAACTGGGTTATCTTCTAATTTGCTATTCAGAAGGGATATAATTGACTTGGCACACTCATAGCCACTCATACTATTCTTTGCACAAACCTAAGATACTATGTTCTTGGCTTTTAATTAAGCCCTTTGTATCTGTAGGCACATTCAAAGCCATAGTTTTTCATCAAATACCTTTCATTTTACATCCTTTTTCTTGGTCTACTACGGTATTTTTGGTTTCTGTGCTGAGGGTATCACTCCCTTCTCAACTATCCCTAGTCCCAACAGTCACTGTTACTTGAATAAATTGTATAAATTTCCTTTGGTCGAGTATGTCAGAGTATCACGGTGTCTTCAGATGCTAAGATGCTGAGGACAGCATCACTCAGGGAACAATGGGTTGTCTGTGGAGCCAGACTTGCAGAGTTAATATGCCCATAGCTGGTGGTGATGGCGACTCAGGCCCCCATGCACAGGGTAAGCCAAGCTCTACTGCTCGAGTCTAGGATCTGAACGTTCCGAGCCTACATGTTGTCGTAAGGCAGGGACAAGCCACTGAGCGACCCCTGGTAGGCTCTGCATGGATGAGAAGTGGAGCACAATCTGGGTGGCACCATGCCAGTATGAGGGAATAAACCACTGGGAGAAGAATGGTATCTTGTCTACGCATGGAGAACAGGGAACACCCCTCTTTATAAAACAGAAATCATCGAACTTTTCAGTGGATACTAACACATGCAAACAACATCATTTAGGCAACTCAGATGTAAAACCGGGAAGCAAAGTGTGGGAAAGATGTGGCCGGCATACAAGACCCCGGGAAAAGAGAAGGTTAGATGAGGCTTGCTCGACGCTGTCAAGGGAAAAACTGGAGATACAGCGGGAACATCGGCTGGAGAAGGAAATGCAAACATTGAAAAGAGAGAAGAAAGGTGGGTTGGAGTAAGGTGAGACCCTGCAGGATGAGTAGAGACTGAGAGGCAATCAGAAGTCTGTTGGCCAAGGAGATGTTGCCCAGCTCGGGATTTCCCAAGGCACCTGGAAATGATTTCTGCTGGGCTGAGGGTGTGCCTGAAGAACCAGTGTTCAGTGTCCTGAAGAATATTTAAATGCTCTCAAAATATCTTCCTTCAAATTATTTGTTAGTTGCAAAGGAGAATAGTAACTTTATACAAGAAATCTGTTGACTCTACTTTCACTAATAATCTATTGGGTTGGCCAAAAAGTTCATACAGGTTTTTCTGTAAAATAAAAGACATATGTTTCCTTTTCACCAATAATTTTATTGATTTGGATATTTTGAGCATTTTGGCTGTCTCCCACATGGTATAATGTTGACTGTTGTCACTTAATGTCTTTTTTTTTTTAAAGATTTTATTTTTATTTATTTTTAGAGAGGGGAAGGGAAGGAGACAGAGAGGGAGAGAAACAGCAATGCATGGTTGCCTCTCACATGGCCCTCACTGGGGACCCGGCCCGCAACCCAGGCATGTGCCCTGACTGGGAATCAAACTGGAACCTTTTGGTTCCCAGCCCGCGCTCAATCCACTGAGCTACACCAGCCAGGGCAGTTGTCACTTAATGTCTTGATTTGATCACTATCAACTTCAACTGGTCTACCTGATCATGGAGCATCGTCCAGTGAGAAATCCTGCATGAAACTTCGCAAACCACTTCTGACATGTTTGATCAGTCACAGC
This sequence comes from Micronycteris hirsuta, assembly GCA_004026765.1. Lineage (NCBI taxonomy): Eukaryota > Metazoa > Chordata > Mammalia > Chiroptera > Phyllostomidae > Micronycteris > Micronycteris hirsuta. The sequence continues at coordinate 35,289 of PVJI01008081.1, forward strand.
TCCTTCTCTATACACTGCACAAATCGTTGTTTGGCATTGCAGTTGTTTTTACAACTTTCTTGAAATAATAAAGCCTTATATGCTGAAAATGTTGCATACTTCTCCATCTTCAATATTAAAATGGTCACAAAAATTCACCAATTTTGATTTTTTTAAATGCACACTAATATGACAGCTGTCACAATATAATCTAACAAAATTGTTTCAAGTGAACTTAAAGACAACTAATTGCTACTAGAGCCATCTTACAGAAAAAAAAAAAAAAACAGATTTTTTAGCCAACCCTATAAGTTAAGGCCACCAAAACTGGGAAGAATCAACATTACATGCCGCGTAACGATGCATAGAGAAGGTTACCACATTACTTCTGTGGCGTTTCTGCCATGACTGTATAATGAGAATAATCATGAGAAGCATGAGCTTACCACAAATCAAGAATAATTCTGCAAAACAAATGTCCTGCACTCCTTAGAAATGTCAAACTAAAGAAAAAAGAAAGGATGAAAGGAAGCTAAAGGAATATGAAAACTAACCGTGATGCATGATTCCAGATGGGATTTTGGCCAGAAAGAAAAAGCAACAAAGGACATTATTGAAAGAACTGATGATAATTATGTACGGACTATGGATTAGATAATAGTATTGTATTCATATTAAATTCCTGATTTTGATACCTTTACTGTGGTTAAGAGAATCTTTTGTCTTAGAAAATATACACTTAAGTATTTAGTGGTAGAGACTGAATATATCCAACCAGCTTATTCAAATGGTTTAAGGATAAAAGAAATTATCTATCTATGGGGAAAAAAGAAATTATCTATCTAGATCATTTTCCTTAAACCATCTGAATAAGCTGTCTGGATATACTGAGTCTCTTTATTATATGTAGATAGAGTTTAGATAGATAAATAGTTAGGAGATGGTAAAGTAAATGGAGAAAGATGTAAACAGAATAGGTAAAGAATTGTTGCTTATATGATTCTTCCAACTTTTTTATACATTTGAATTTATATTAAATAGAAAGTTACCTCCTTCACAAATGTTCTGAGTAGTCGAAAGAGTTTCGAGTATTCAAAGGCAAGGTAAGGGGGTTGCATGCCAATTTCAATGTGTGTGGAGCTTCCCCACACTACCAAGCAATTCTCGAACAACTGCTGGATGTCTCACAATTCGATTCTGATACCACTCCGAGACAGCAGCAGATCCCACAGGCTAAGGGCTCAGCCCCACAAGCCTGCAACCTCCCCAACCCAATTCAGATACCAATCGCAAGGTTACCTGTGCTTCAAAGTGACTGGCTATAAATGAGAGGTTCCCATGACTCCTTTTGGGGTTCAATTAATTTGCTAGAGCAGCTCACAGGACTCAGGAAACCAGTTTACTCACTGTATTACCAGTTTATTGCAAAAGATATTAAAGGATACAAATCCACAGACAGATAAAGAGATACATAGTGCAAGGTCCCTAGCGCAGTGGCAAGTGGAAACATCTGGTTTGCCAGCCCAGGAGCAATCTGAACCCTCTCTGTTGGGGTTTTTATGGAGGCTGCAGTACATAGGTATGATGAGTTACATCACTGGCCCTCGGCGATCTATCCAACCTCCAGCCCCTCTGCCCTCCTGGGAAATCTTCCTTCCCATCCTCTAATCACGTGGTTGGTTCCTGCAGCAACCAACCCATTCCTCATGCAATTTTCTAGTCACCTTATTAAGGTCAACCTGGCTGTGGTGGGAAGGGGCTTGTCACGCATAACAAGGCTCCGTTCCACCTTTATGACCCTGAAATACTTTCAAGGACTGCGGACAGGAGACCAAATGTCTTATGACCAAGATGTTCTCGTTGCTCACATAGCTCAGGAAATTCCAAGGGTTGGGAAGCTGTGAGCCAGGAATAAAGGAAGAAGACAAATTCTATACGAAAAATACATTTTTGTCATCTTTTTGACCGGATACATTTTTCTCATAAATCACGATATTACAGGGGGTTCGCTTGTATAACAGCTGGGGCAAAAGGGCAACAAGAAACAGAGCGAATACCCAGTAATCTTGACCCTTGAAGCCAGGCAAGGTGGTCTGCATGGTTGGCCCACGTCCCGGAAACTGCCCTGCCTATCCGCGCCTTGTGCTCTGGGTTTCACACTGTCTAAGGAACTGTCTGTGCAGGGCGGAGCTGGAGTTGAACCCAGGTGCTCGGACTGCAGGACACGAGACTCTGCTGTCCTGTGTCTTCTGCAGGTCTGCATCATTTTCCTGGTCTACTTAGAGTCATGCACCTACCTATTAATGAAATATAAATGTGTGGCATCAACAGTTCCCAGAGAAGCTGTTAATTCTGGTCAAGTTCGTTCATTGTCAGGACCCGCAAAATGGAGGCCACCCAGTGGCCCACCCCACCTCACTCACTTAACCCTGTATCAGCTTGCACTTACAGGAAACACCTGTCAAGGAAGCCTACCATCCACCGATCACAGTCCTCCATCTCAGCTTGAGCTTGCTCACCTTACTCTAGAAACCAGCACTGGCAAGCCTTCCAAGGAAATTCCCAGCCTCCTGGTCAATCGTGGCATTTCTGTGTTGCCTTTTCTAACATCGGAAACTCACTCTTGCCCAAATATCCCTGGGACAAGAACTCCACCACTGCGAGGTCCTGAACTCCCCTGAGCCACAGACTGGTTTTTCTGGAATAAAGGACATGAAACTCATTACTAAATTGTTTGTTTTGTCATTTGACCACATCAGTCAATGCTGTGTTGTTCTTTCAGTGGCCAATTTTTGTCTCTCTCTCAGAATTGTTCTTGGGCTCAGAGTCTGCATTCCAGCTCTGACACAGCCTCCTTTGAAATCCGGGCAGAGCAGGGAGTTTGCCGGGGCTCCAGGCTCATCTCTCTCCTGCCTTCCTCTGCCCACCTCACTGGGAAGGTTGAGCGGCCAGAGCATACCTGTGATTTCCTAGGGACTTTACCACGTGTTTCAGTCATTAGTCCCTAGAAAAGTGCCCCTTCGGGGGCCGTTGGAAATGTGGTATTCCCCAAACAACTCCACTACAGACATTTCTCAGACAAGTGAATACTTTTCTCCGATGCTTCAGTCAGTTCAACATCCATTTGTCTTTCCTTATTGGCTAACATTTAAATACCCTTCAGAGAAATTAAACGATCAGTTAGGCAAGGCCAAGGTTTACCATGATCTCCTTTAGCGGAACGTGACGTCCTGTTGATGGGGGACAGTCTCAGCCCCAGCACTGTCTCGGGTGCCTCACTGTCAGTCTGTGTAGATGCTCAGAAGGCCTCCACCTCAATAGCCAGACTTTGCTCCTTCATGAACACTACCGTCATCCTTCCCTCCTTATATTTGCAGCTAAATCTTCTCCACCATGTTTCCACCCTCAGGTTTTTCCTACCCATTCTACTTGCCAAAACTGTGCGTAAGTCTCCCATTCCTTCTATTTAATCCATATCTTTTGAGCCAGGTAAGTGCGTTTATTATCTAGGCACCAGCCGCAGACCCCACTCCAAGCCTTAGGAATGCCACAACATTGTATTCAAGCCGCCCTTTTCAACATAAACCTATGTTTCTTCCTAGTCCCTGTGCATTGGTTTATACAGAGAGACTTTAAATTAGGTGTTCTTTCCAAATTATATTCTTTTTGGCTGAGAATTACTAGTAATTTTTCTCCCCATCATCCCTGTTTGACCTTCACAGTAAGAGGCTTTCCGTTTTTGTTTGAGTCTTTCTTTCTTCTTCTCTTAAGCATCTCGGGTCCCCCAAATCAAGGTAATGAACTGCCTGTGACCCCAAGTCCTCTGACAGATCCCTGAGAAGATGCTCCCTGTTCTGGTACCTTACACTGAGATCCACGGCAGACACACCTGGGCCTGGGACTTGATGACACTGGAAACGCAGGATGGGCTCTGCTGCAGGCAGCCATGCAGTCATGCAGCCACGCAGCCATGCAGACACGCAGCCACGCAGCCAGGTTTCTTCCCACATGTGGAGACGGCTCATCTCCTACCACAGGGAAAGGCTGCAGACGCAGAGGGCTTGTCTTGGACACCACTGGGTACTCAGAATTTCTTGTTTGGAATTACATTTTATAGGAATGAGGAAAAAATAGAGCACAACATCTAAAGCTCTGAAAATGTATGCAGAGACCTTTATAAATACTGGTCATATTATTATTTGCAGCACAATTTATTACCTGGTCATAGTTTTGGGGTACACGAATAGGTATTGATTTAATATCATTGTGACCACTTTTGAGACAGAGCAACCCAAAAAGAAAACTTCAAAATGTGCAAAAGCAATAAATATCAAACTTTCTGATCTAAAATGTATAAATATAAAATATCAGTCATTTCTGGAAACACCTTAAGAAAATCCGGCAACCAACATCCAAGGGCAGGAGTCTGGTGTTGATGGCGCTAATCTTCAGGACATGTCACCTCAGATCCAGCACAATTATTTTTATGTCTTTTACCAGCACGTGTTTGCATATCTAGGAAAGAAAATTATTGGCCTTAGAATTAGATCATAATGTTTAACAGAATTCTCTTTAGGGAGGAAATAGTAATTTCTTAATTTAAAAGTGTTCCTAATATTAAAAAGATTTCAATCAGAACAAGTGCCAAACGCAAACATGTTTATTCATTTTCGACAATAAAAATATATTTACAGAGGTTGCCAAGTAATTTTCAGTTTAAATAACTACTAACTTCAAAATAATGTTTCTCGGATGTTACAGCCAGAGAACTACCAAGAAATCAGTTAGAAAGAAAAGTTGTCATCAAATAATGTTTCTTTCAGGCTAATCAAGAAGTATGATTACAGTTTTCATGTAATCATTTTCGTGGCCACATTAAGCAGAAATCATTCACAAGACACTTAATATCATTTTATTTAATACTTGTTTGCTTACTTGGAGTGTAAAGAAAACTGTATTTAAATATCACACAGATACATAAATGGAAAGGTAGCTTACCTGTCCTACAAAACTTTGGCATTCTCTTCTAAATAAAATACAGTCAGAAGAAATTACAAAATGATTTTCTGGATAAGAAAACTCCACACTAAGCAGTCTAGTATTTTATCCCATATTATACTGCTGGAAAAAAAAAGGAAGTAAAAAATAAATATCTGAAAAAAAAAAAAAAAACTAACAGTGCCTACTCACACTGAATAGCCTCGGCTCCTTGGTGTGTGGATGAAATCCCTTCTTTTTACAAGCGGACACCTCCAGCATGCCGGCATTGGTGAGCCTGAAGATGCCAGTGCTAAGTTTCAGGGAGAAATAAAGGTAAAAAGTTAAAGATGCCTTGGGACTTCCAGTAGCTTAATTTGAATGGCATAAGCATACAGATTCCTCAACTGGGACGGAGGAAGACACCACCAACTAGGAATGCCACGGTGAGTTTTTGAGCCAATCTTATGATGACTGGTCTAGAGGCGAGAAACACTGGGGGGGTGAGTGCTGACTGCAAGCACCTGCAGGACTGTGCAGAGGCAGCTGAACTGCTGGGGAGAGCACAGAGGAAAAGGCGAGGCCCCCTGGAGGAAATTACAGGTGGCAGATATCTCTAGCTGTTCTAACGATGGTAACGGTGGTGATACAACAGCAAATACTCATGGAGGGCCGGTCGTGGTGCCAGGCACCATGCTAAGCCCTCTACACAGACTGCCGGCTACAGTTTCATCCTCACATTAGCCCGAGATGGGCAGGTTCAGGGTTGAAGAGCCTGAGCCTCACGGTGGGCAGGTGTCCTGCCACGCACGCCACTTGAGGGTGGAGGCGGGATTCCTATACAAGGCTACGTGAGTCCTCCGTTTATACGCAGGTTACAATAACCATTGTCTCCCAAACCTAGAAGGGCTTTGGTGGTAATGAAACTAATGCTGGAAATTTTCCTGCAACAGGAAATAATACAGTAGAACTAAAATCTCAAATGGCAAACTGGAATTGTAACACCCACTTTATCCACTTCAAGGTCACATTAACTGAAGAAAGAGAACCTGTATTTCTACCATTGAAAGGACCTTGAAAAGTAAGCCCGTGGAGCTACGGGTACATGGGACTCGGCTGTCACCTTTTTCCCAGAGGCATGTTGCGCCTGCCTATTCGAGGGCCACCACCTGCCGCATGGACGCCCTTGAACCCATTGGCCCAGCCTTCCTTGAGCCCCTCCACAGTCACACCTACTCTTTGTGCTTTGGTGAACACACAATGGCAATCGCCTCCGGCAGCATGAGCTGATAGGAGCAGTGAGTGTGCAGATCCACACTGGATAAGAAAGCAGTCTGGGTCGGATGTGTCTGTGAAAAGAAAAGAGGACAATCTCATTGGCGTAGCTGAGTCTTAGCCAAGGCCACAGAGCCTTCTAAAAGAAAGCTCTAGTTATTTGTGTTTTCTTTTTTACCATGACTAACCAAATGCAAATTTTAAAAAATGTCTTGCTGACATACACCTTCCCTCTTTGCATCTTTGGAATAACTACAACTTTGAGAAGAGGTTCTTCAGTTCATGTCCTTCCTGCATATTGGGAAAGCCAGAACTAGAAATTAATTTGCCAGAGGTTTTAAATAGATTCTCATTTAATCATTCATTTATCTAGGAGATAGTTATATTATGATTTCAATTTTATATACAAGGATCCTGAGGTTTCTTTCAGTGACTTGCCTATGGTCACACAGCTGGTCAAGAGCATAGCTGTGACCAGAAACCCAGAGATATTTTATACAAACCATGGACACAAGAGGAAAGCTTTCACTAAATATACCACATGGTACCGTGTGTCCATTTGCAGATCATCCTTCCCTAGCAATGGGAGAATGGAACTCTCCGAGTTGTTGGAGGTGTTAGCGACTCATGCACAGCCAGTAAATACACACATGATGAGAAGGAAGAGATCATCAACTGAAAGAATTATCTTCCAGGTTTGGAGCTAGACACACACTTGTGTTATGAGAGACAAATCTGAGGTTCATACTTGGATATGAAAAATGCATGCACCATAATGACTTCATAATTCACAATCAACCCCAATTAGCCTTGCAAAAGATCCGGGACCACTTAAATCATGAAACCAAGGTCCTTGGCACGCACCATCCGGGTCCTGCCTCCAGCACTCACTAGCTGTATAGCACTGTGAAGGCTCCCTAAGCAGCTCATGCCCTTTTCATCAACTATAAAACAGGGATAATAATTTTCTTCATGGGATTATGAAAATTAAACGAGACAATCCATGTAAAGTGCTTAGAATAGTGCCTGGCACTCAGAAGGGAACCAAAACCACTCCCTATTAGTGTTGCTATTATTTGAATATTTTGAAGGGCGTGGGCTCATAGAAATAGCTTCGCGCCATTACACATAACTATAGATTGTTCAAGAAATGTAAGATTTTAAAACTCCTTTCTATTTTTTTTGACTAGAATGAAGATGAAAATCTACTGATACCTATTTACAGAAAGATACATGTTCTGCAAGGAAAAAAATAACTCTCGGTCTGCAAAGACCTAGATCAACTGAAGAATGGAAATCATCTAATTTTTAAAACCCAAATCTTAGTGAAGGCATGAACGCGAGGGTTTGACTGCCTGTTATTTGGTTCAGTGAAAACCTTCTCTTAGTGCAGAGTGCCTTCTATGCCTCGGTGAGAAAGCAGACACGTTCAGAGGAACTCCAGTGCTCTGGAGGCAGCGAGCACACTGTCCAGTAGACAAGTCACTCCAGCTGGCACTCTCTTTCCTGACTGAATGCACACCACAGACATTCTGCGAGGATGCGGCCAGGAGGAATTGCTTCCACTCCGTGAGGACACCTGTCCCCTAGGAGAATGGCGCTTCCCCCATTACCTACTCTAGGGAAAGAAAAATGATGATGATGATGATGATGATAACAATAGCAGCAGATGTCATTCATTGAAATTGAACTAATCACTTTCCATGAGTTATTTAATTCTTAAACAAGATGAGATGAGTGCTATTATGATCCCCATTTTACAGAGGAGGAAATGGAGCTAAGCAAAAGAGTTAACATTGTGCTGAAAAGTCACAGAATTAGTCAAGCTGAGAAGTCTAAACTCAGTTCCAGCTCTGTCGGATTCTGATTTAGCTTTCCTTTCCTGTGGCCAATTTCTATCTGAACAAAACTAGCTGTGGAATTTGTTGCTATCATCATGCCAACAAAAATCATCACAAAAGGTCATTAGAACCACTGAAGTTCAGACATACGACATTTCAGCATTTTCACTGAATCGCAAGGACTTGGAACGGTGAAACAGACCAAAAAGCAAAATCCTGGAATTCTAGAATTATGCCGAATCCATCATGGAAATGACCTAACTTCATTACTGCATACATTATATGCACAGGATGTAAGGGAAAAACTTGTATTTCTAATTTGGGAAATGTTTTGTAAGATAAGCTAATACTGATTTTCAATGTAAGTAAATTTAGTGAACTGTCATTCTTCCTAGTTTATGTTATAATTTATTTGCTACAATTTTTGTTGCTTTGAAATACATTCTTGCTATAGAAAATCACGTTAAACTAAATAATGCCTTTAAAGTTCAGCAATTTCTAAGTGAGCAGTAAGGCACATTACTTAAGTAAAACCAATAGAGAGACATATGGAATGTTTTGCAAACTCCTCATTATAAATAATTTTTTTGTATTTGAGAGGCAGTTTATACTTTCCACAAGGCTTTCAAACCTGGTACCTTGCTGACAGGTGAGGGAGGAGGTTTGCATCGGCCCCACTTGGCCAGTGAGGGAACCTGGGAACAAGGAGTCAGGGGTCCTGACTGAGGGCACATGGGATTTATAGGATTTATAGGTGGACCTGGGACTAAAGTCTCCTCTACCCTCCTACCGTTCCTATAATAAATTCTTAGCAGAGTTGAGATTTAAACTCATGCCTTTCCATTCCTAAGCCCTTTCTTGTTCCCGTGATGGCCTGGCAGAGGGTAGATCCCAGTATTTTTGGCCCCATCCTGTTGGTCCAACTTCATGGCGGTTCATACAGCTTAGACGTCGTTGGCCTGCCGGGGAGGCTCGGTGGAGTACATATACGGTTTCTATTTAATGAGTACAAACACCTATTTAAAGGAAACATTTTCCAAAATTTTCCTAATCTACTTTAGACCTGTGGCAAAGGGAGAGAGAATATTAATAACTGTCCATCTAGACAAATTAGCTAAAAATCTTACTAGGCATCCAATACCCTATGTAAAAATCATGAAAACAAGTCACTAAATGCCTCTCCCTATTTTAACTTGGTAGGAAAAACACATAGTATAACCTTCTCAAAGTCAGGTTTGACAGATTTAGACACAGCCTAACGTTGAAAGAATGCTTTAATTTGATGACATTTATTACACTTGAAAAAATGGAAAAGTATGGAACTATTTAAGTTAAGCTGAATATCCTCAAGGGGGAAAACAGCATACCACACACACACACAGAGGGTAAACTGAGACCCAAAGGCCAAACCTACATGGATCCACCCCAGAGTGAGGAGATCGTGCTGGTCCTGAACCCGGAATAACTCCTCCACGTTCTCCATGTCGCAGTAGTCTGGTCCTGCAGACTGCTTCGGCACAATTACGTGGGTAATAGTAAATTCATTATGTGTCTGAAAAATAATTAGCAAAAAGGATAATCTAATGACAGAAGGAGAAAAAAGCACCTGGCAGAAAAAAATACACATAATCCTGAATTTTTTGCCCCACTATTTACATCATCATCTTCCCACCCCCACCACCATTCAAAAACAAAGTACTAAACTAGGAAACAGATTAGTTGCCAAAAATCTGAGTCAGCAGTTTTGCACTTGAAACCCATTTTTACAATAGAAAATGTACCATAAAGAGGAATTAGCATCCCAGGCTGGTCCATGGCAGTTTAGTCAATTAATAGTGTTTTGATCTATTACACCTGTAATGGGAAAATCAAAACAAAATAATAGGCTTCTCTGGAGGGGAAACGCTAGTGCAGTTATTTTGTGGTGCTGCTGGAGGGCATTGCTAAGGTTTTTGGAAGTTAATGTCTTGTTTTTATATTAATTACATTCAATTTAACTTTAGGACTTTCTTCTACTATTGGGGGAACTTGCTAGGATTTTCCATAATTAAGGTGATCTTTTGGAGTTGTAATTAGATCAAGAGGAAGTTAAAATAAATTACCCCCTTCATGTGAAAGAGTTGAAAGGCTGTGAAGCAATGGTAGGAACCTCAGGTAACGGGTGTTTGTGCTGTGCGTAGCTGTCCAACCCAAAGAGGGTCTTAGAAGCCAAAGCGGGCTTTCCTACAAACTGGGCACTTTTAAAAAACTTTTTTTTTAAAGATTTTATTTATTTATTTTTAGAGAGAGGGGAAGGAAGTGAGAAAGAGAGGGAGAGAAACATCAGTGTGTGGTTGCTTCTCATGCACCCCCTATCGGGGACCTGGCCTGCAACCCAGGCATGTGCCCGAACTGGGAATCTAACAGATGACCCTTTGGTTCGCAGGCCAGCACTCAATCCACTGAGCCACACCAGCCAGGGCCACATTGGACACTCTTCCTTCAGCCTTCATTACAGCCTGTCATTCATGGGTAACTTAGGTATTCCTCAGCATCACTTCTCAGGGAAGCCCTTCTAGACCCTCCCAGACAAGGTTAGTTTCCTAGTTACACACTCCCTGTGACCCTGCACTTCCACTAAAAGCACTCAGCCCCCTTTATAATTAATCATCTGTCTGGTTCTTTATAAGCATCATGTAAGCGCCATGTGGCAAAGACTGTGGCTGCTGTGGACTACTGGAATGCCAACACCTAGCACAGGTACTCAGTAAATATTTGTCTGAGGAAGGAAGGAAGGGAGAGAGGGAGGGAGGTGGGAGGGAGGAAGAGAGGGAGGAAGAAATGGAGGAAGTAATTAAACTAAGTACAACATATGGTCTTGGGAAGGATGCATCCACAGCACGCTGCCCCCTGGAGGGCAAATGAGGAAGCTGTGAGAAGACAGCAAGCCATTCTCCTGTGCTAATTGTCTGTGCTTCCTCTCTCCTGGAGGAAAAGGGATGATGCAACACTGGAATACAGTAGGAGAATGTGTGTTGAATAAATCATATTATGTATGTATGTATTTATTTATATATTTTTTAAAGATTTTATTTATTTATTTTAGAGAAGGGAAGGGAGGGAGAAAGAAAGGGAGAGAAACATCAATGTGCGGTCGCCTCTCACGTGTTCCCTACTGGGGACCTGGCCCACAACCCAGGCAGGTACCCTGACTGGGAATCAAACCAGGAACCCTTTGGTTCGCAGGCCTGTGCTCAATCCACTGAGCTACACCAGCCAGGGCTGAATAAAACATATTATATATTTAATTAAGCAACAGTTTCCAAGCAAAATGTTTATGACTGAAAATGTTCCTGGACCCAGAAATATTAACTTAGACTCAAAAAGACTAAGAAAGGAAACTTCCAAAGACATTCATCTTTCTTGCAAGTAGAAAATTAAATGCACTTTCTTTTTTTTATTTCCTTATACTCTGACACTGTCTTTCATCCCATATTTCTGATAAAACCTTCCATACTTCAATATGACCTATGCCATAAGATTTCAGTTGTTGAAATGATTGCCTTAAAGAAAACAACAAAACCCTGGTTGTATTCCACATGTATCTGATAAAGGGTGGTAAGGTGATACCTCCCACAGGTAAAAGCAGGTAGAGTTAATTATATAAATATATGTGAAACTAACAATTGCAACAAAAACTCGTCTTAGAAAAGTAGATGGTTTTGAAACGCCAAAAACCTATAATCCCTGAAATTTTATCATCCATTTTCTAAAAGGATAATTCATGAATAATGACAGTAGTTTTAAGAAATTAACCTATGTAAAATTAATTTCATAATATTTACAACTCTTCAGATGCTTTTATTCTACTTTGCTTATGACGAGAATGTCAGTACCTCTGAAACTTTCCTGTGCAAAGACATGAAACAAAGACCATACCAGTTTTCCACAGAGCATCCCACAGGTTTCTATTCCTCTCACTGTATTAGATTCTGCCAGCTGCAGAAATTTGTGGCAAAGATCTCTCGATAAAACTACACATCGTAGTCCTTCAACCACTAAATCTAAGAAACAGAAAAGGGAGAAGAAGCTAAAAATCAAATCTTACATCCCATCCTTCAAAACTGTTTTTGGCAAGCAACTGCAAATAAGTATCAAAAACGAAATTATCAGATGCTCCACTTTCCATATGTCAGTGTAAAACACTTAAAAGTAAACACAGACTAGAAGAAAGGTAGAATTACCTGTTGCATATAAATTATTTCATACACAAGTGGCAAAGTGTAAGCACTTTCACATCCTCATGCCCTAGATCAAATATTTACACGTACGCACAAGTGTTCTTTTGGCACAAAGCACTGTTTGGCACTGTTAAGTGCGAAGGCTGCAGTGACTACATCCCACATCCTGTAAGACGCAGGATGAACGTTCTCTACTGTGTTTCCCATGTTACTTAGATCTTTATGACAGTTGATGATTGTTAAGTAAATAGATGATGTTTTCAACAATAATTGGCAGTAGTTTATTAAATGGTGGCCTATCGTGACTTTTTAAAAATAAATGGAAACACAAACTCCATCTGACCGTGTCTGCAGGGAAGAATTCTCGAAAACCTGCGGGCACAGACGCAGCAGTACCGAACAGTACTAATTGTTGGCGGAAACACATCATCCACCTGGGGGTTAACTCCCCATGTTCAGATCTTCCAGGCCCAGGGACATACTAGCCATTTAAATTCAAACTGCCATGCAAAGTTCTGGACAAACAAGTTTCTCAACATCATCTTTCATCTCCAGTATAAGTTAAGGTTCATGTGTTTCTTGGTTGAAATACATAAAAGAAAAAGATAATGCATGGAATTCTACCCTTTTAAAATCTCTGTACCATGACCAAATGCAGTCCTGTTTATTAGTCTCAGCTCTATCATAGACAAATCATGACTCCTGCGTTTTCAGGTTACACATAGTACAAGCCACATGGTACAGAGAGATTAGCTCTGTCTGTATGTATATGTCATGGACAGGCTCCTATTACAATCGATAATGAAATGAGGATTCCCACCCCCACCACCCCGCCAAGATGTTCCAGAAATACAGCTCTATTGGAAGGCTTCAATGTCCTGCAGGGGCACATTTCATCACTTACTCTGAACAGCACTTAGAGTAGCAGCTGGCTTTAGCGCCCGGTTGACCGGAGGAGAGTGGCTAGTATGATTGGTTACATCACTTTTATTAGGTGGATCAGCACACACATTCAGCGCGGAATTGTTCTGGTGCGTGGAGACGCAGGACAAAGCACTCCCATCAATCTCTGATGGCACTGGGGTCTCCTGGCTTCGCAGCTGACCTCGGGCTAATTCTTGCTTTTTCAGTTGATCTTCAAAAAACAGAAACTGCTCCGTTTCTAGCTGCTGCTGGCGCATCTGAGCGATCCGCTTCCTTTCTGCCTCTATCAATCGCTGATGTTCCCAGTTCTTGAGAAATTCAGCTTTTCGTTTTGACAGACCTAGGCAGGCCTAGGAGGAATGGAAAATCACCAGGTGGGAAAACTGCACCGTGGGAAACTACCTGCCTGGGAAACTGCCTGCTGATCCTACCCAGGACAAACGGATGCCGGGCTAAGACTGGGGTCTGGGGTCGGCCTATCGGGCATAACAGGATGCAGCTTTAACCCAAGGCTGACAAGATGTATCAAGCACAATGGTCAGCAGAAACAGCACCCAGCAACCAGCTCTAGCCAATCAGACTCTGACACCCCAACCAGTTACCCTTCGCGGGGTTTTGCACTTAAAAACCCTGCCTTAAGAACAACCGAGGGAGTCTTAACCTCCCTTGGTTGGCTCCCCAACCTCCATAGGTTGGCTCCACTTTCCCCCTTCTTCCCTGCTAATAAACCCTGCTCCTTGGCTCGCTGTGTCCATCTGGTTTCTTGAGCGACTCCGATCTAATATGTTTGTTCTGAAATAATGTGGCTGCCAGAATAAAAGGTTAGTTTCCAAGGCAAGAACTTCAGACTTGGATTAGACATTCAATCTTCCAGCCGACAGAGACGTAGCTAGAAACTGTGATCTGCCCACAGGGACATTCATGTGGCAGTGAGGAAAATATATAACGTCAAGGCAAAAGCCCCTTAACCTGATTTGGGAGTTCTAAATCCACTCATATTTTACCAGAGATGGGCCAAGACAATCACGTTCACTCAATTCCCCTGTGCTTCTAAATATTAGAAAATCAAGGTCAGGATGGTCTTCTCAGCCTAACCGACCAAACCATGTGGAACAAAATCCCTCAGGAATGCTTCTACCACCCTAGACTGCACTGTCCAATACAGTAGCCACTAGGCATAGTGGCTATTTAAATCTAAATACATTAAAATTAAATTTCATTCAATTAAATTAAATTTAACTTTAATTCTTGTCCTCGATCCTGCTAGCCACATTTTAAGTACCGTGGGGCTAACGGCTCCCGTATCAGACAGTGCCGCATGGAATACCCCCATCACCACAAGAAGTTCTATTGGACAGGGCTGCGCTGGAACTCCTTGCATGTGGCTCTAGGGCTCACACTGCTGGAACTGTACGGAGAAGGGGGATCACTAGGAAACAGTTCTCAAAATGTGGTCCAGTCATCTCCAGTATAACAAGCCAGGACTTTTTTTAAAAACGAAGATTCCCAAGTTACCCACTCTTACATCCAGGCATTATTAGGTAAGAAAACCTAAGTTTTTAATAACCTCCCCGAATGATTTTGTGAAAACTAGACTTTGGGAGTTACTGTAAGGTAGTGGGGTGGAGAAGGGTAGCCTTACAGCCGCACAAGTATACGCACACAAGCATCCTGGGTCTTATTACAGGGCACATTCTGCATTTCTAACAGGCTCCCAGGTAATACTGGTGCTGCCTGTAACTAGGGCTTACCTGTGTGTCTGTTCATCTCTCCTAGGCTTAAAGGCTACCATGCTGTCTCCCCAGAGATTTCTACATGGCATACGCATGGGGTGCTACTACTGTGGACTGTGAAGTAACTGGTATCGCCAACGGTACACCACGCAACAGCCGCTGAAGCTGTTTCTCCTCAGGAAATCCTGAGGGGACATCCAGGTGCCTTGCTGAATATGGAAGGGAGACTTCACTGGGCTTTTCTCTCCCTTGTTGTTGCTTTGCCTGAGCCTCCAGAATCATTTCTCTCTTTCATAGCTCATGTCAAATCATCAATATCCACACTTGTGGGAATCTTCTGATTTCAACATGGCCTGTCAGTTTGTCAAAACACTTCACTCAGAGCTGACCTCTGGCTATGCCCAAAGAAGTAACGTTCTGTGACTATGTTCAGAGTTCACTGAAGGGAGAGTCAGTAAGAGTGACAACTTCCAGAACACGTAAACACATAAATAGCAACAACAAAACACAAAACAACCTTATAATGAAGCTGAAAACATTATGAATTCATGTCTTCAACTTGAGTATTTATACACTGACTGGCCAATTTCTTCTTTCAAAGCCTCTTAGACATCATCATTCTCACTCTTCATTTAATAAGAATCCAGAAGCCATCACCCCTTGGTGATATGATCATATTTCACTCCTATAAGTATAATTCTACCTTGATGAAACACTGAGTGTCATATTTAAAAATCTCACATTTCTAAGGCCTACAATTAGATTCATCAGAAACCATATTCTGTTCTCCCTCGCTCCTACCACCTCCATTCATCAGCAAAGAGCAGTCAGCTGGCTCAAGGTCACATTGGCAAGAGCTGGTCAAAAAGCTCCACAGAAATCACTGTAGGAGATCTGTTCCCTAATGCATCACTTTATTAGATGTCGTAAGGAAATAAAAAAGCCACATCTTTTGTGCAAGTGCTTAACCTGGACATCAACATGAATTTTTTATTGGTGTTACATCATTGCATCTTTAATTTTTAATTTAAATGCATATGACATTTTAAAAGCTCACATGAAAATGAAATTCAAAAATACATTTGCACAGAAAAGTCATGAAATAAATGCACCAATTGAACTTACTTTGCTTTGCATATGTTCTTGGTATTCTATGTTATATTTCTTTAAAAGGTCCTTTTTCAATTCATCTGTCCTTGGAAATGCAACCTCCTTCAGTTTCTTTTAAAAATATACATACATATTGATTAGTGGGATTTTCAGGATAGTCTTTTATATCATCAGCTGAGGAAGAAAAACAGCTGGAATATGTATTAGAAATCAAGATACAAGCAACCAAAGATGATGGTGGAAAAAGAAATCTCTCTTTTCTAGTACTCCAAAATATAACGTCTCAGGGCGGGAGGGAAGAAATTATCCCCTTTGCAATGCTTATCTGCATTGTGCTTATGGGTACCCCATTTTTAGTGGCTTTGTAACTGCACGTTCCACAGTATGTAAATGATAGGTCATCATAGTTAGAAGCGACGCCAAAGAACATGGTAGATAAGGATTCCTAGGTTTGAGAGACTATAAAATGCACTCAGGAACTTTTCATAAAAATATAGAATTGCAAGCCTAATCCCAGATTTACTGAATCAACATCTTTATTGGAAGGGAAAGGGTTGGGGACTCTGGATCTCAAACAACTTCCCAGTGATTCTCAAAGGCTGAGAAACCTGTATAGTCCAAGCACAGTCCTCCCCCGCTCCATCTTTTTAGAGACGAGGAAACAAAGGCCTAGAGAAATGAAAAGGCTTGTCCAGTATCACACAACTAGCTAGTGGCCCCGTTATGGCTAGAATACAAATCTCCAAATTCTAGGTGGGCTCTTCCAATAAAACTTCTGTTCTCTTAATCTTCTGTCATCCATCTATCCATCCATCCATCCCTTTATTCAACAAGAATAAATAAGAAAATGTTCATGTGTTTGTAGAATTTTTCCTACTCGTAAAAACAAGAATAACCCTCCATTAGCGTAAACGAGTCGCATCAGTAGTCTGGAACCTTTGCTTCCCATACAGAATTCTCTGAGGTTGAATGAAGAACAGAATTGAGGGGAAAAGCTACACAAGAGCATGGAAATGAATGACCCTTCAGCTAAGTGTGTATAGAATTAAAAACAAAAATGTAGGCAGGCATTTGACAAAATTTGAGTTCTGCTTAAAGGCAGCCTCAGGCCCTACATAACTGGGAAGAGAGCCTTCATTCCCTTATATGATAAAACACCTTTTGGGAGTTATTTAAAATTTCATGCTGTGATTGGCTTTGTATATAGTGTTTATCATCCTTCATGTAAGATCAACCCAAACTACTTAAGACCAATACATGAAAAACATTTTTTTAATTATATTTAAAAGAATACATTCTCAGCTAAGGATACTTGAAACTATAATGTTGCAAATATTGATGAGGAATAAATACATTTCAACAATCTTCCTTTTCCTTGAGAATATTTCAGGCTACCCCCTAAACATTTTATTATCTATTAGCCTAGTAACTTAATAATCAACACTGATTTTCAAATAGTTTTGGGGTTCAGGACTGCATGGAATAATTAAAACCAGCCAAAATGATGGTCTCAAACAAGTGTGGAGAAATAGGAAGCTATTCTCTCAATCTCTGGGAGAAATGGTGAAATAATTCCTTCTTTACTCCGTAACGTGATTGAGCACAGTTTAGATCTCTGCCTTTTCTTCCCCTTCCCTTCCCCAGCTTCAATCAGGCATCCTACACTGGCTCAGTAATGACGATGAAAGGCCTAAGCAGAAATCGAAACATCATGGCTAATGGAATACATTTTTTGTACTTAAACACTCAAGAGGATGAGACAGAGGAGAAAAGGAAGGAGGTGTGAGCCGATAATGGACACTTGTGGGGCATCGGATCCCACAGGGGAGAACCAACCCCACAATACCTTCATTATGTCCTGCTTTTCGGGTACCGCACACTGCTGGTAATCTCGATGGCTGGGAAGCTTCTCTACAAACAAGCTAGAGAAGGAGAAAGTGCGTCCTTAGCATGATGCGACAGAAAAAGCTCAATGATGCTTTCTACTAAGAGAATGAGCCTCCTTTTCAAAGGGACATGTTAAATAAGTTATTATTTCACCTATATTCATTTCATCTGCCTTTCTGTTCAATGCTGGCATTGAGTATGATTTTGGCATCAAAGGGTAGTTAAACTCAGTAAACTAAGCACCGAGGTTAAGAGGGTCAGGATGCTCCCTAAATAGATGAGGCTGCTTTGGTCCTTCTGAGGCCTTGGGTACTTAATCCCAGCACCATCTGACTTATGTGTGCAGTTGGCAACACAGAGGACCATGCACCAATGTCAGAGTTTGGAAAGACCAATGTAATTCCTTCTCACAACTGATAAAGACTCAAAGGACCAGTGATGAATCAATAGCACTGTGGTGTACATATCTATCTTAACTGAAAATTTGTAACTAAGAGAAATGACAGCAGAAATCCCTAGTGGACAAGGTGCTAGTTAGGAGTATTTTTTCATCGCCTTTTTAAGGAACAAGGGACAGCAGAAGTAAAGGGAAATGCTTAGAACAAACCAGGTGTATCACTTCCAGGCAAAGAGAAACGTGATGCTTCCACGAGATATTGTTTCCATTGGATTTTCTTGCTGATGTATCCCCAGCCTGTAGGATACTGTCCAGCTTATAATAACTGCTCAATAAATATCTGTTCAATGAATGAACAACCTTCACTAATAGATTGTGATGGGCTATAAATACTATTTTTGATCAAATAATATGTGCTGCCTTATAATTACAAATGTTCTGGTGTTTACAAAGCACACATGCATTCATTATTTCATCTGTAGGGTATACTGGAATAGTATCACAGTTCTCATTTCTCAAATGAGAAAATTAAGGCTGAAAGAGGCCACATAACTTGTTAGTTGCCTAAGTCTTTTTAAACAGAATAAAGTCACAGACATTTTGAATTGAAGAGACCTCAGAGATATTTATCCACAAGTCATTTGCAGATAAGCAATTGAGGATCATGGATGTGGATTACAAATTATCACATAGTCAATGACAGAAGAGAATTCAAATATTCTGATTAGTCAGTCATCACTTATGATTCCATAGGAGTATGTACACAACTCAAGCAGAAAGTGAAAAAGAAATATTATCAACTGGTAACCTATACGAGTTAGGAAATTAAAATTTTTGGAAAGGTGCTATCAATGACAATTGATAAACTCCAATTTAATATTTATTGTTTAACTTCCTAGAAACAACAGACTTTCCCAAGCAGGCCGAATATTGCCAACCACCGACTTCTCAAATGCTCAGGTTAAGTCCGTAAATGAACTAGTGAAATTAATCAACAGGTGACTTTCAATAAAACAAAATAAGGGTTTCAGCTTAGATTAAATAATTATTGGTAACAGATCTTTCCAACCAGTAAAATGGCCAATTGATAAGGAAAATCCAAATCCCATATCTGTTAAGTCTTAAACTAGAATATGTTACTAACAGTATCTATCTAATGAGAAGTGATGTTTTCACGTGGCTGTTTTGAGGTAGCCACTTCCCCACAACATTTTGGAAGCTCCTTTATACACAGCATTATGACATAGCTAAATAAATTACTAAAAAAATATTCAACGTGAAACTGACAGCTACAGTTTATTCCTGAATCAGATCCACCCTACGATTGCCAATTCATCCCCTAGTTTCACCGCACCAAACAAAACTTTTAAAATGTGAATGGCATGTTCCAAGTGCTGCAGATGGAGCTGGAATATGGCTCCTGCTCTCATAAAGCTTACACATTGAATACATTTTAAAACCTACACACTGAATATCTGGAGGTTGTAAAATTGGTCTGAATACAGAAACATTCCTGGCATGCAAACTGTCTCACCGACATATCATGTCAATAGTTCTCCAATTTTCTCATTACAAAGACTTACGTTATAAACTTATTATAAAGAACATAGGCATTTTCCAAGTTTCCTTCTTCTAGATACACTGATGCCATCCTCTCCATTTCTACTCCGGATCTGAAGTAGCGGCGTGGAGTGATATCTTCGTTGATGGAGATATTGCATCCAAGCTTGCTTAGGGCCCGGACTCGCTCCTCTGGGCTGAGGGAAACATCCGTGTGGTCAGGCATGGCAGCTAACTTTTTCTGCAAAGCAAAATTTGAACCTCTGATTATAGGAAGAAATGAATTCAACTGAAATTATAGATGCATTTCCTGTACTAAATACCTGACACCAATATTTAAGGAAAGCTTTTCCTAAGAGTTAATAAGATGAAAGCAAAGTCTTTTTGCTTCAACACATGATCTAAACACAAAAAGACACACATCTACGGAAAAAACATATATTCTTACTGCGAGGAGATCTCTTTCAGGGTTTAGAGTACAATTATATGGCTGTTCCTGGTATGCAAATATGTTAGGTCATATTAAGTAAAATAGCATGGACTCTTTTTCCTCATGGATGTTTTTCCATCCTGGGCCTTGTGAAGCAGACCAAGAGAAGGACTCCTGCCAGGGTAGGATGCATGCCATTCTACTCTGAAGGGTCTCTGAGACAGAGCTTGGATTTAAGGTTATCATAAGGGTTCAACTCTCTTCCAGAATATTCCTATTAATAAGAAGCTTTCAGCCCTGGCCAGGTCGCTCAGTTGATTTGGATATGCCAAGGTTTTGAGTTTGATCCTAGGTCAGGGCACATACAAGAATCAACCAATGAATGCATAAATAAGTAGAACAACAAATCGATGTTTCTATTTCTCTCTCTCCAAAAATCAATCAATACTTTTTTTTTTAAAGAAGCTTTCGGGGCCTCCCTGCATCCTCACCAAGTGAACAAAACTGCACAAATAAGTCCTGGAGAAGCCTTTCCATGCATATGGACACTTCCCATTTTTTTATTATTTAAAAAACCCTTAGACCTCCGCATAATAGTAATTATACTAATTAATCCCTGACTGCAAAAATAATGATAATAATTACTAAGAAAAAGTCAGTTATATTAATAGATCTGTATTTTATTAATAAAAACAGGAGCTGCACACATTTGGAAAAGCACAGGATGTATACATTCGAGGTAATTATTCAATTTAAAAATTCAGTGCTTCAGAAAGGCAAAAAGGTCAAAGTTTGTGCGTGTGTGTGTGTGTGTGTGTGTGTGTGTGTGTGTGGTTGTTGTTTTCTGTTAAAGGCCATAAAGCAAATGCTTTAGGCTCTGCAGGCCACGTGGTCTCCGTCTCCGCTGTTCCACTCTGCTGGTGTGAAAGCAGCCACAATATTTAACAAAGTGATCCTGGCTGTGATCCAAATTTCTATTGACAAGAATGAGCAGATGAATTTCGCCCTCAGACCATAGTATGCTGACTCGGCTTTAGACAAGTGCTTCTCAAAGTGTGCTCCCTGGACCGGTGGCAGCAACATCAACTGAGCTTCTCAAAAAGGCAAATTCCTAACAGGCCCTGCCTTGGTTGACAGACTGGAATTCTCTGGAGATTAGCTTTCCAGAGGCACTAAAGTCTTTTGATGCCCCAAGAATGGAGTTAGCCCAGAACAAATACAGCTTCCCAAGTTCCCCTCAGGCTCTCAGGGCACATTGCAAATCTGATTACAGTGTGGGTGGAGCATTTGATTAAGGTCAGTAGAAAATAAGAAATCGAGGTAGACGTAATTTTAGTCGGGCCATAAATTACTGAACCAGCCTTCAGGGGCAGGCTGTGGTGAATTAGATACCTATAGTTTTTCCAATGCCATCTGGTCTACTTTGGTTGTAATTTTACAGCAGATGGAACCCTAGAGACTTGGAATGACTCTTTAGGTTTAATATATAACCAGAGAGCCATAACCGTGTTTCTCAATGCCCCACGAGGTTAAAAGCAGGCCACGCACCTGTACCTGCCATTACTTTTTGACCTGGCCTGTGGTAACATGGGCGATTTTCCTCCTCCCTATTTCTTTCTCCCCAAGGAAGCTCTTAGAGCCTGGGTTTCCCACCCTGAAGGTCTCTAGCTATCCCTCCTGTGACTGGGTGGGGAAGCCAGATCAATTTAGACCAGAAGGGATAAGAAGACTTATCAATCATTCTCCCCTGCTCCTGGGGTCCAAGTAACAAGAAATAAAGGGTGCACTTGATTATGATCCTTTCCCGGCATCTTAAGCCTATTTTCACTTGGTCCAGAATTCTGGAATCAGAGAAGTGTGACTGGCTGTAACACCACCCCTCAGACCTTTTCTAAGTGACTTCCTCTTAAATTAACACACACTTCCTTCTGTGCAAACCCTGCCGAGCTGCCCTTTTAATTCTCTGCAAGACATTCTAATTCCAGAGATGTGGTCAGAGGGCTTCTCCACATAAGAGCAGAATCAAGCTTGTGAACTCTGCGGCTCAGGCCTGACTATACACCATCTTTTCCAACTGGGAAGTCTCAGACACACCTCCACGTTCCCCCAGTCACACTCTGCAGCAGAGCTCAACAGCACCCCGTGAAAACACTTTTATTCGACTATAGATAAATGCTTCAATAACATCAGAAAATGACTGGAAAAAATATCTATGGAAATTAGGAAATTTTCTAAAGGGAGTTTCCAGCCTCCTGCATGTATAGAAATAATCTGTCCATTTTTTAGTACTCTACAGTCCACACTAAATTATAATTATTTGTGTACAAGTGTTTTTAACTTCTTAAGAGCTCCTCGAAGGAATGATTTTTCATTCACCCCATTGTTTAGTTGTATTGTAGCACAATTCTTACAACATAAATGAAAATCAATAAATGAACCAAATAAAGGAGAAAAAGAGAAAAGGAGGCAGTATTATTATACTTAGATTATCTGTTTACTGAAAGATAAAAGAGTTACCTTTCCTTTCCTGAATAGTCCTATCCTTCCCAATTTTAAAACTGATTTCAGAGATGATCTGGGCAATGGCCTAAAATCTTCATCAATCCATATTTCATTTGCATGTGAGGCTCTTGGATGAAAATACAAAATTTCCAGATGAAAAAGCTTTAGTTTCATTTTTGCATTGACTGTCCACCAAAATTTTAATTATTCCTACATATGTTCTAGAAAACCACAAGAGATACTTATTTCCTCTGCACAAGTAGAAATGGGGCAGCCTTTATTATTCCACAAGATGAGGTTAGAAAGTGAAAAAGTTCCTACAATTCTCTCCCCTTCAAACACACTCTCAAAGCAACTGAGCTTCTGAGGAAGACACTCTTGGAAGAGAGAGAACATTGGGCCCTAACCTATTTCAGAGCAAGCACCAGGCCCTCTGTCTCTTTACCTTCAGGTGCTCAGCTTTGTGTGTAGAGGGTATTCAGTATACTGCTGCTCTCAGGGCTACCCACAGGGCTGCAGTGAGTGGGTTGGGGAGGGTCGTCAGGAGGAGGGTAGTGGTAATGACAGCTTCCATTTATCAAGTCCCCATGATAGGCTGGGAACATTAAAAATATTGTTTGCAGCCCGGCTGGTGTAGCTCAGTGGATTGAGTGCGGGCTGGGAACCAGAGGGTCTCGGTTCGATTCCCCATCGAAGCACATGCCTGGGTTGCCGGCCAGGTCCCCATTGAGGACCATGTGAGAGGCAACCATACATTGCTCTTTCTCCCTCCCTTCTCCTCTCTCTAAAAATAAATAAATAAAATCTTTAAAAAAAAAAAGCAACACTTTAAAAAAATATACATTGTTTGCAGTTGTCACAAGGCACGGAGTATAAAAACAGGACCACGGAGGTTATATAATGTGCCTATATTCACACTCGAAGACTGATCTGGGATGCAGAATAAGCTCATGGGACCCCAAGGTGCCTGTTATTTCCTCTCCCGCACGTGGCTTCTTTTAAGAGTCACCTAGAGATAGATACACGCATGGTGCGGGACCAAAAGGGGAAAAGTCATAAAAACAAGAGTTTCAAGTGTGCAGACATTCACACAAGACCCCAAAGCAACATTTAGGTGTTAAATATGTTTTCCTTGGTCACCACCATACGAGGTAAGCCTCCAGTTTTCATCTGTAATGAAGCTGAGGCACAAAGGAGAGGTAGACGGACCTGCTACAAAGTCAACTCTGAAATTCTTCTCTCTGGTGCTCTGCTAAGGGATGGCACTCCTGCACTCTAACAAGACAAGTCGACATTTCACACCCTTGTGGAAACGAATTTATTTTTAATTCAAGCAAAGATGGCTTTACTAGTCACTTCCTCAAAGGAGAAGACCACATGGATGAAAAGCGAAGAGCATGAAAGTTCTTGAAGCAATTGCGATTCATTTCACACTTGGTTTGTTTCTGTTCCCCTTTTCGGGCTTTCTGACCATATGCAGACGGCCAGTTGGTGCCACCTACCAGGGAATTCACAGTAAATGGCTGATCCATGGTGTCCTGGGTACAGAGTGAAGGTGGTCACTGTTTCTTCCCAATCACTTCATCTGTTTCAAAGACAAAAGAAAGCAGAGCTTGGGGTTATTTATTTTTTTAAGAACCTCAGTCTCAAGTCGTAAGCCCCAGGATTATTTCTGTCTTAGAAGAATAGGAATGAATTGAAATAACTTTAATGATTGGTTGTCGTTGTTGTTGTTGTTGTTTTAGAGGGGCCATTGGAAATACCTTCCTGGAAATACAAAACTGCAGCTGTTTATGGTTTCTTAAAAGCGGAAGTGTGAAGAGAATTAATTACCACCCAGTACCCAGAATGAATCTGCCAGGTGTTATCTTACTTAGAACTCTACGCAAGGTTACTAAGCAGGTTTACTGTCTTCAAAGTGAGAAAGATCACGGTGACTAAGTGCATGGACTCAGGAACCGTGGGCTCTAAAACCTGGTGTCAGTCCAGACTTAAACTAAGCCCTACTATTTCTGGGAGGTAGAATTCTATGATGACTCTGTGATTCCTGGCCTTGGGTATCCACAGGTTAATGTACTCCCCTCCCCTTGAGTGTAGACAAGGCCTGTAACCGGCATTGTATCCACAACCTAGCAAAGGTGATGGGATATTACTCTCGTGATTCTGTTATATCACATGGCAAAGATGACTAGGTCTGAAGGTGTATTATATAAGGGCCCTAATCACCTGATGTTACATTAACCGAAAGGGAGATTACCGTGGATAGGCCGGACATGATCAGGTGAGGCCTTTCAAGAAGGGAGACCCTCTCCTGCTAGTCTTGAAGACTCAGCCACCATGATTTCCACAGCTGCAGGAAAACGAATTCTTCCTGTAACCACGTGAGTTTGGAAGATGGTCCCATGCCTCGGATGACGTCTTTACACCAGTCGACATCTCCACTGCTGCCTTGTGAGACCCCAAGCAGAGTCCTGACCCACAAAACTGTGAGGTAATAAATGTATTATCTTAAGCCAGGAAGCTGGTGGTGGTTCGTAAAGCAGCAATTGAAAACAAATACACTAACTGTCTGACTGCAGGTAAGTTATCTCCCTTTCCTCTTTATTGGAGAAATGGGATAAGTAACAGTACCTACATCATGTAGATGTGAGAAGGGTGAAAGGAAATGGCATATAAAGTCCTTAGAGTAGTTCTTAGCACACAGTCAATATTATACGAATGTTAGCAATTATTAGAATCTTTATTTTAATGCTGAGGAAACTGAGGCTAAGAGATGTTAAGTGAATGTACCCAAATTCAAGTAGTCACTCAAGCGTTGGTCTCTCTCTTCTTTACGCTTGCTTAGGTCACGCTTCGCATCACTACTTCCCACTTCTTCCAAAGTTATTTTGGCCTTTAAGCTCCACTAATCACTGATGTGATGAATGCCATATATCTTCTTATGTCCTCATTTATAAAATGTGGGGGTTAAGCTACAATCTTTCAAGTTATAACATTCTGTGATTCTAGAAATCTCACAAGTCAAGCATTCAATTCACCCATGTTAGTTTTTGGCCTGAATCCATGGCTGAAAAACCCTTCAAGGAAAGCCACCCGGCTTGTTCTAGTGTTTCCCCTTCATCCCCTCCAGTGATCCCTGGAGATGTAAGCTTGCAGGTCGTAGAAACGCACAAGGAAGAAATGGACTGGAGAGGGCCAGTCACAGTGGAGCTCAAACCCCAAGTTAGTTCTGGCACCACTGAGTGTAGGCAACCCCATTGGGGAATTACCACTACTCGCTTAGAAGAAATAAACCGGGGGCGGGGGGAAGACATTACAAGAGTTACAGAAGCAGAACAGAGGCCTATGGGGAATTTGGTGCTGCGTGGAAAGAGAAAGGAACAAGGAAATACTAGTCATTGATTATGGTCTTGCAAAATCTTCTGAGATTACTCAGACCTTTAAACACAGACCAAATCATTTAAAAAGTTAGACACATTAGAACAGCAGTTCTTAAATTTTACTTTATCTGAAAATTACATAAACGTGGGACTTTTTAAAAGTGCAGACTCCTGGGACTCACCCACAACGAATCTGAAGCCATCAATTTTAAGCCCAGCAACAGGCACTGACTGTTAAGGTGCGGCCCAGCTGGTTTTGAAGCATGAGGTTTCCAAACAATGCTTCCGAAGGCACTGCACTGGAGAATGTATCAAGCAGGGTTCTTACTTTCAAGCAAAGGCCCTGACTCCCGAATTCAGAGGACAATGGAAAGGTCACAAATTTCCAGGAAGAATACTGTATGTTGAGTGCAATTGAAAAATAAAAACTTCTTTAAAAAAAATTTCCCAGGAAGGCCAGCGAAATCAGGCTTGGAGGCTCCATATCCAGGAAGATCACCCCAAATCACACAGCAGCACCGGTCTGACGGTTTGGGGAGCCTGCATCTTCCACCGGCAACATCTGGGGCTGCCCCAGAAAACACGTGGAGCTGCCTCGGTTTCTTTAGGTCACTAGTTTCCATTTCAAAGTATGAGAAGGAAACAACTGATTGGCTGAGCCTCGATCACAGGCCTGCGGCCTGGCGGCAAGGGTGGCTGAAAATGCAAATATGAAGCGCTTTACACTTTCGTAGAAGGTGGTGTGGTGTGCCAAGTGAGAAAAGGCAGATTCAGGGATGGGTGGCCCAAAACCATGGTAAGTGTGCACAAAAATCAAACAAACTTCTTTGCGATGAACTTCTAAATGCATGAAACATTTAATTCAATATATCTTACACACCGGAATTTATTAAATTACTACAGATGGAAACCAAACACTATTAACTCCCACACATATATTTATAATTCAGAAATAGACAGAAACAAACTCTCCTCAAATCTATGATGAAAGAAGTTTAGAGATTGGTTGGTCAACTTTATTATTATTATTATTATTATTATTACTACTGCTATTATTGTTATTATTTCTACCATTAACTACTCCATGGCGGTAGTCCTGTCTTAATCCCTTTATTTTTAAATCCCCAGTCCTAGCATTTTAAATCCCCAGCGTTTATCAGTTGTAATATGTTACAATGACCAAAATCGACATAAACAGGTTATGTTCTCTTGATCAGTAGCTGTCAAAGTGTAGAAAAGGTCCCCAAGAGCCTGTTAAGGGTGTGTGAGGTCATTATTATTTTCATAATATTACTAAAACAGCATTCGCTTTTTTTTTTTTTACCATCAACCTCTCACAATTGTATAGTAGAGATTTCTTGAGGTCCAAGTTCATGCACTGCGCTCTTGAATATGCCTATAAATGTGTTTTAGCTTTTACTATGGTAAATATAAATAGATATAACCCACATAAACAAAGCTTTCCAGTGTCCTTAGTCATTTTTAAGAGTGCAAAGGGATCCGAAGACCAAAACTGCTGCTCTAAATCTACTGTGCAAACACACAAATCAAAACAAAACCCAGCATGGTATATCAACCTAGCCAGAAATACAGTGTCCAGAAGAATATAAGAGAGAAAACAATAAGTGTCAAGCGTCACCTTCCATTTGTGCCGCTAGACTCTGCTAAAATAATTAGGACGCCGAGGGCACAGTAAGAGATACATTACCTCATACAATCTGATGCCCGCAGTAGCGAAAGCAGCCGACTGCTGCATATTCTGCAATGTCTATTTTCCTTTTCTAATATAAAATATAATTTTAGCTGATACAAAGCCATCCAGGTCAAACCTACATTTTCTAGCCTTTCTTGGAGTTAGGTATAGCCCTGTCACCACGCTCTGGCCAATGGGGTACGAACTGAAGCACCGTGATGGGAGTCTGGATTCCACCCTTTACAGGAAGGGACATGGCCTTCTCTATCACCAGCTGGGGTGCTGTCAGAGGCAAGCCACCTTCGGGCACAAGGAGGAGCCACGGCAAAGAGGAAGGGAAGGGGACAGTCCAGTTTGCTTACATTCAGACCAGTATGACAGAGATGAATTTTATCTTGTCTAATCCTTTGCTTTTGTTTAGGCAGCTGGGCCTGTGTCCTGACAAATGCAGTACGTGTAACCTAGAAAGGATGATTCAGTGTGGCCCAGGGAGACTCTTGCCAGTACTGATAACGAAACACACATCTTCCATCATCCCGCCTACCTCTCTCACACTCTGCCTGTGCGCTGCCTCCCTCCACACCTTCGGCCCAGGAACAGGGAGAAGCAGAAATATCCTATTTCCTCCTTTCCTTCCCTCCCAAAGCTCACCTGAATCCTGCCCCGCCCGTGAGACCCCACATACCCATGTACAGGTTTCACACTTCTTTAGAATCGGCACCACATAACCCCTTAAACACAGCAGATGTTATAACCTGCAGCCCAAAAGGCAACATTTGGTCATCATAAATGTTGAATTTGGCCGTTACATTAAATTTTTAATTTTTAATTTTAAGTTAGTTATCAACATTTAAAAATTGGGATATTCATATGAAAATTCAGATTTTGGCTTCTCTTTAAAAAAACATATTAGAGGATATGACAAAACTGGGCCCCAGTACCTGGAACATTTAATTGTTATTATTTATCTTCTATCCTGAGTTCAGAACAGTGCCTGCTACTTGATAAGGGCTCAGCATGATTTTTGTCAAATGAATGAATGAAGAAGCAATTAAAAAGAAATCTATAGTATACTTTCCATCACATACCCAGGCATATAATAGAAGGCTAGTAAACTCACAAGTAATTCACTTAATTCTCTCAGTACAGGTCTATTCAGTATTAATCTCATCCATTCAACAAACATCAACTGAACACCTAGGATGTGCTAGGCATTGTTCTGGGTCTGTGGAGCAGGTATAAAATTGGAAAATATTGCAGCCCATGTGGAATTTACATTGTAGTCAGGAGAGACAGATTGACAATAAACCTTTTAAATAAACAAATTGCATAGTAAGTCAGAAGGCAATATGTCTGCTTGAAAAAAGAAAGAGTGGTAAGAAAAGAAATAAGAGAGGCAAGGAAAGCAAGGAGGCCTTTCCGATGGCCATATGGACGTTTGCTTGTGCTTAGAGTGAAATGGGGAGCTATTTAGGGTGTTGAGCAAAGGCATGAGGACAATGGCATAATTTACAAAGAGACCTGTGGGTGTGCTGTTGGAAATAGACTATAGGGGCAAGGAAGGAAGCAGGATATCATCAGGGAGAGGTGACAGTGTCTTGGGAGGTGCGGGGAGGTGGTGACAATGTTAGGTAAGATAGATAGTAAGCGAAGGCAGGGAGGAGGAGGGAGACATGTCTCAACCCACTATTTCAGCAGTCCTGAGCCTGGTCTGATAAGATTGCCAGGTGTTCCAAACATCACAAGCAAATCTACAATAGCACAGGAGGAGGGAGAGTCCTTGAAATTTTGTGTTGGGAAAAGAAGCCTTTGTAGCAATTTCACTAGCTAAGAAAGCAAGCCTTTACTAGCTGGGAAAGAAAGCCTTTATAACTATATATGAATCCCAAGGTCTGGAAGGGGGAGAAGGAGAGGTACCTAGAAGCTGGCTAAAGTATATAACTCCTGCAGTCCCAACAGTCGGGGCACTCAGATTAGCTGGGCGTCCACGTACAGCCTTTTGCTCAAGTGTATTTCATAAATAAACTTGCTGTCTCATTTCCATCATATGTGTTGTCTCTCACTTGAATTCTTCTCTTGCGAGCAAGGCAAGAACCAAGGAGGGGGAGCCCCTAGGTTTGGGTCTCCTCAGTAACAACAGCAGTGGATCAAGCCCTTAGAATGTTTCATCTTTGCTGAGGAAATTGAAGGTATTTTCATGTAAGTTCTCTACTTTTAACAGGAGGAAAGGCAAACGGCTTAAGTGCCACGATGATAAGCAAAATGGTACTTCAGGGAAGTAATCGTGTAAGTTTAACAGCACGGGAGGCTGGCAGAATGGCCGACTCCTCCAGCTCCTCACACTTCAGCAGCTGTGGTGGGAAGACACGCTGAAGATGACTTCAAGTGTTATAAAGATAAGATAAACATTGCAATTTGGAGGATCAGAAACACACTGAAACAAGACACCCAGAAAACAACAAGGGCAGAAGGGAAATACTCAACATCAGGCACAAATAAAAATATTGCAATTTGGAGGCTTGATGGGCTCTGAGGCACACAGCACACAGGCAGCCTCTGGAGTGAACCTGGGTGTGAGCCGTGGGCCCCGCACCCGCTTGCTAGTCATCCTCACTAGAACCTGCCAGGCTCTCTTGCCCTGCCCCGCTCAGCTCGTCACTGCCCCACCTCTCCAGTCCAGAGTGGCTTACAACTCATTGAAAACACTCATTAGGGAAGCCTGATTTAATCTCGACCTGCTCCCTACTCTCCACCCCCAGTACAGCCCACATTCCTGCGAGGTGATAACATCTGAACTACAGCCTGGTGACATGTTTAACCTGTCGTATACCCCCTAAGAATCTCTTTTGCCTTAGAGCTTCTTGCCTTTATAGATCTAGCCTCTTTTCCTCACTGTAGCCTCCAAAGACACAACCATTTCTTCTTTAAATAACCTTTCAAAGAGGAGGAGGGGAGTGACTGCTTCCTATTAATCCTCGCATACAAAGGCTTGGGGAACCAGGCACAGAGAGGTATCAAAGCCATGTATTCACAATGCACACACAGAGGACAACCCCTCTGCGTCCCGTGGGTACAGCTAACAAGCAGCTCCTGGAACCAGCTGAGCAGTTCCGACAGGGCCCAGAGGGCACGTGGCAAAAATGAGTGTTGTCTGTGAGTGGCCTGGGAGAGGCTGGAACCCCCTCTGAAGTGACATTTCGCAGCTCTGAGTTTATGAATGTTTACTCTTCCTATACCCCCACAGTTTATAGCCCAAGAGCAGAATCCTTTTGATTTGGGGTCCCAATTGGATGTCTCTCCATGTTTCAACTTCCCCCAAGGAAATGTGGAAGCAGCTCTACAGTGATACCCCTTAAAGCCAGCAGCCAATAATGCCAGGAGTAAACAGAGACAAAAGACTGTGACCTAGCCCAGTATTCATCGTGTGACCTTTTTAGCCTTAATTCCCTCAACTCTCTTCCTTTTTTTCTTTTTTAATACATTTTTGATGGCTAAGTTCAGAATCCTGACCCACTTCCAGGCAGTGAACAACCTCCTTAGAGACGACTGAGCACGCAGAGCAGAGCCCGTGAGCCATCACCCAGATGCGTCTGCTCCTCCCTGGCACTTCTCTCCACCCGAGCGCCTAGCGAACTGGATAAGCAGGTGAGAGAAGGCAAATGCCCAAAGACCGCATGCCACCTCCTGGAGTCTCATTTCTAATTGGCCGCCAGCAGCCTTTCTTTACCCCACTGGGTCAGAGTTCACATTTTCCAGGAAGAACCCGGTGCAATGTACTTAGCTGGAAATAAAGAAAGGAAATTATCATAACTTAGAGTGTGGGCTGCAGCTGGCCTTACAGAAAGGGAAGTAAAAGGTCATTCCCTTACCTTAGATGACGCAGGCAGAAAGAAGGCTCTCCCGAGTTACACTGATAGATTGGGACCTGCTTCAGGGGGAAAAAATGACCTAGGCCTAAACCCTTGTTGTTCATTTGTAAAGATTTAAAAACTCAGACATTAAACCAACAATTACTTTGATTTTTTTTTTTTAAGATTTTATTTATTTATTTTCAGAGAGAGGAGAAGGGAGGAAGAAAGAGCAATGTATGGTTGCCTCTCACATGGCCCTCATTGGGGACCTGGCCCGCAACCCAGGCATGTGCCCCAACTGGGAATCAAACTGGAACCCTCTGGTTCCCAGCCCGCGCTCAATCCACTTAGCTACACCAGTCAGGTATTTATTTATAGACAGAGTGGAAGGGAGGGAGAAAGAGAGGGAGAGAAACAGCAATGTATGGTTGCCTCTCACATGATTTTTATACTCATCTGTAATAACTGAAATCAGAAATACACTATAACCCAGAAGATATGTACTAATATATTGATAAGAGAAATATGAGACATGATCAGAATATTATAAAGAGCTTTTATTGTTATTGTACTTTTTTCTGTACTTTGTAAGTACTCCAGGTGAATACCCGCCAGGTGTCAAGTGCTTGTATCTTACCCTTAGAGGAATATTCCAGGTTAAACATACCATGACACCGTGCCTTAGAGTAGATCAATCAACAAGGATGCAGCTGCTACAGGAAAGATTATTAAATAAAGCAGCACTTCCAATGTATGTTTTAAATTACTCTGAGGTAAGTCTGGGCTACCCTGAGGGTAATCAAGTCACAGTGTAAGTAATAAAAGAATTATTTCTCCTAGCGCAATACAATTTTCATCCTGACACGAGGGTGAAGCAGTTGGGCACCCCGAGCACGACCGCTCAGGCGTTGGGGCCACGTACACAGGGACTTCCAGCCTCCACCGCCCATGAGTTCAGACCGCTACGGCATCTTATTTAACCTTTGTGTGTGTTTTATCTTCATCTATTAAATGGGGGAAAATAACAACTTCCAGAAGAACTGACTGCAAATGCTCCCTTGCATTCAGGACTTGGCCAGTTGGCAAGTCACCAAATCTTGGACAATGGGACCAGCAGGGAGATTCCTGTTGGAAGGATTCCATGAAAGATTTTCATCTCTAACAAAACAGATACGCTGGAGAATATGGGCCTTTTCATCAGTTGGACATGTGTCTTCATGTAAGACTGTAAAGGCGGTGGCCATCTTGCAATCCAGAAGGCTCAATCAAGCCTAAGAAGCCGCCAGCATGCAGAGGGCAGCGGAATGAGCCTGGCTCCCTGCTGACACTGCTGAGCAGCTGAACTCTTCCTGCAACCATTCTCCTCCGAACTGTTACTGTTTAAGATATGGTAAATGCAATTGTTCGAGCCACTCTTAGAACACTGCACTATGCTGCCTGATTGCCATAGGGTTCCTCCATCAATATAAAATATATCTTTAGCTATGTGAATTGGACAGCAAAAGTGGTGATTCTGAATAACTAAAATAATATTACTAATAGAATTTTGTGAGATACAATAATTTTTGAAGGAAATACTTCTGAGATAATATTACATTCCTTGGCCTCAACCACTGTTGGGCATCATGTGGTGAAGCGAAAGGTTGCTGGTTCTATTCTGAGCCAGGGTGCATACCTGGGTTGCACGTTTGGTCCCCTGGGGTGCGTACAGAAGGCAACCAATCGATGTTTCTTACTCACATCAATGTTTCTCACCCTCTCTTTCCCCTCTCTCTAAAATAAAAAATAAAATATTTTATTCTTTGACTAGCCCTGGCTGGTGTAGCTCAGTAGATTGAGCACGGGCTGTGAACCAAAGGGTCGCTGGTTTGATTCCCAGTCAGGGCACATGCCTGGGTTGCAGGCCAGGTCCCCAGTGGGGGCCACGTGAGAGACAACCATACAATGATGTTTCTCTCCCTCTCTTCCCTTCTGGCTAAAAATAAATAAATAAAATCTTTTTTTTTTTTAAAGATTTTATTTATTTTTTTAGAGAGAGGAGAAGGGAGGGAGACAGAGAGGGAGAGAAAGAGCAATGTATGGTTGCCTCTCACATGGCCCTCATAGGGGACCCGGCCCGCAACCCAGGCATGTGCCCTGACTGGGAATCGAACCAGGACCGTCTGGTTCCCAGCCCACGTTCAATCCACTGAGCTACACCAGCCAGGGCTAAATAAAATCTTTTTAAAAATTATATTCTTTGACTAAAATATAAGTATTATTTATCTCCTGGTGATTCATATTCTTATTTCAATGTGGCTGTTAATGGCAATGCTTCCCTGCATTTCCAATTTGCTTTTGTTTAGAAAATCAATTTAAAAGCAACCTTTTGGACTTCTGGTCAAGATAGAGAAGTAGATAAACATGGTAACTCACCTCCTCCCATGACCACTTCAAAATTACAACTAAACTACAGAACAACCTTAAGTAAGAACTGCCTGAAATCTGACTGAACAGAAGTCCTATGACTAAGAATACACAGAAGAAGCCACATGGAGGTTGGTAGGAGGGGAAGAGGTACAGGATGAGCTGGTCCCACACCCAAGTGTGGCGGATAAAAATAGGGAGGGATATCTTGGCTACAGAGGTCCCCCATGAGGAGCAGGGGGTCTCAGCTCCATAGCAGGGACCCAGGGTCCCCATGTATGGAAGAGAAATCCCTATGACTTCTGGCTATAAAAATCAGCAGAGATTATGGCTGAGATGGAGGCTACTGGAGTCCCAAAAGTTCCTTTAAAAAGGCCAAAGCCCATATTTCCTTGCTGCTGGACTCACTCACACTGAGCTCCAGTGCTTGGGCAGCAGCTCCAAAGGTACCAGGGACATATGGGGAGCAACTGTTGTCTGACTTCCTCCCAGACAGAAGTGCTGACAAGAGCTATTGTTCCTTTTCTGAGCCCTCCCCCTTCAGGTGCAGGTGGGCCCCATATCTGAATCTCCATCAACCTGACTAACATGGCTCCCCCTGACCTGGTGATTCCGAGACCTCACCATACCCGACTTTTGGGCCCACGCAAGCAACTCCAGTGGCTTTTCTATACAAACAGCCTGTCTTGATTCATGCTGCAGAGTTTTCTATAATCTCTCAGAAGTCACAAACCCCAAACAAGCAGCATCTGGCTTTGGCATGCCCTGCATCTCTTACTAAGCACCCTCAGCTCCAGCTCCCATGGCAGCTGGCCTCAATTTACAGTCTAGCCTCTCCCAGGCTCCCCCAAGCCCAGCACAAGTGGCAACCATCTGCAGATCACTTTGTAGTTTGTACCAGTAATCAAGGCTCAACTACAACAAGAGGGCACACGCAACCCATGTAAAGGACACAGCTGAAGCACCCAACTCAGATGACCAGGGACCTGCACCAATGGGTCCCACAAGACACTACTATGTAAGGCTACTCTACCCAAACCAGGAGATGTAACATCTCTACCTAATACATAGAAACCTGCACAGGGAAGCAGCCAAAATGGGGAAACAAAGAAGCATGCACCAAATGAAAGAAAAGGAGAAAAGGAGAAATCTCCAGAAGAAGTAAATGAAATGGAGGCAAGCAACCTACAATCAAGACCTACTCTACCCAGTAAAGCTATCATTTAGAATCAAAGGAAAGAGAAAGAGCTTCCCAGACAAGCAAAAGCTAAAGGAGTTCATCACCACCAAACCAACATCAGAAGAAATGTTAAAGAGACTTCTCTAAGAACAAAAAGAAAAAGATCAACAATATGAATAATAAAGTGGCAATAACTACATATCTATCAACAATTACTTTAAATGTAAATGGATTAAACGTTCTAATAAAAAAAAAGATATACAGTGGTTGAATGGATAAGAAAACAGACCCTTACAAGTGATGTCAACAAGAGATTCCTTGAGATCAAAAGATACAGACTGAGCCCTGGCTGGTGTAGCTCAGTGGACTGAGCGCGGGCTGCGAACCAAAGGGTCGCTGGTTCGATTCCTGGTCAGGGCACATGCCTGGGTTGCAGGCCAGGTCCCCAGTGGGGGCCACGTGAGAGGCAACCACACACTGATGTTTCTCTCCCTCTTTTTCTCCCTCCCTTCTGTCTAAAAATAAATAAATAAAATCTTAAAAAAAGACACAGACTGAAAATAAAAAGATGATAAAAGATACTTAATAAAAAATGGAAATATAGCCCGGCTGGTGTAGCTCAGTGGATTGAGTGCGGGCTGGGAACCAGAGGGTCCCAGTTCAATTCCCAGTCGGGGCACATGCCTGGGTTGCGGGCCAGGTCCCCAGTGAGGGCCATGTGAGAGGCAACCATACATTGCTCTTTCTCCCTCTCTTTCTCCCTCCCTTCTCCTCTCTCTAAAAATAAATAAACAAAATCTTTAAACAAAACAAAACAAAACAAAAAAACTTATTAAAAAAATGGAAATATGGGAGTTGGGGGCAGGGCAGGGGAGAGCAACGGGGAAAACTGAGACAACTATAATAGAATAACAGTTTAAAACGGGTAATATTAAAATAAATAAATTAGTTGTAAAAAAATAAAAATGGAAATAAAAAAGCTGGGGTAGCAATACTTACACCAGAAAAATATAGACTTTAAACAAAGGTTGGAGCAAGAGACAAAGAAGCAGCCACCAATCCCACTTCTGCGTATTTACCTGAAGAAACCCAAAACACTAATTTGAAAAGACATATGCATTGTTATGTTCACTCCAGCATTGTTTACAATAGCCAAGATATAGAAGCAACCCAAGAGCCATCAATACATCAATGCATAAAGAGGTGGTGCATTCTGGCTGGTATAGCTCAGTGGATTGAGCACGGGCCTGCAAACTAAAGGGTCGCTGGTTCAATTCCCAGCCTAGGGCACATGCCTGGGTTGTAGGCCAGGTCCCCAGTGGGAGGCAACCACACGTTGATGTTTGTCTTTCTCTTTCTCCTTCCCTTCCCCTCTCTCTAAAAATAAATAAATAAAATCTTTAAAGAAAAAAGAAGTGGCGCATATATGCAATAGAATATGACTCAATGGAATATGACAGCCATAAAAAAGAATGGAATCTTGCTATCCAGATGGACCTAGAGGGCACTGTGCTGAGTAAGTCAGAGAGAGAAAGACAATTCCATATAATTTCCCTTACATGTGGAATCTAAAAAAATAAAAAACAAAATAAACTATAAGCAAAACAGAAACTCATATACACAGAGAACATTTTGATGGTTGCCACATGGGAGAAGGTTGAGGGGAAGGGAGAAAAAGGGGAAAAAATTAAAATGTGCGAATTGGTAGTTATAAAGTAGTCATGGGCATGTAAAGTTCAGCATGGGGAATTTAATCAATAATACTGTAGTAACTGTGTATGGTGTCAGATGGTGTTCGATTTATCAGGGTGACCACTTCATCAGTTATGTCTAATCACCACTATATTAAAAAGATAGTTCATACTACCTGGTTTCCTTTTTATAAAACTATAGTCAAGTAAATTCCTCTCCAGTGACAGAAAGCAGGTCAGTATGTTTGGGGTGGTGGGGTGGGGCTGGGAGGGAGGGAGAAGTGGGGTTAACTACAAAGGAACACTAGGAAACTTTTGAGTGTGAGAGATATTCATTATCTTCACTGTGGAGATAGCTGCATACATATATCAAAATGTGCAGTTTACAGTATGTCAATTATACCTCAGTGAGGATATTTAAAGTAAAAAAAATTTGTTAAATCAAGTATAACATATATTTTTTAATTAAGAAATAAAGACTAGGAACTTCCGGCCAACATGGAGGCATAGGTAGACACACTGTGCCTCCTTGCACAATCAAGAGAAAATAACAATTTAAAAACAAAAAACAACCAGAACTGACAGAAAATTGAACTGTATGGAAGTCCAACAACCAAAGAGTTAAAGAAGACACGTTCATCCAGACTGGAATACCAGAAGGATAAGAGGAAGAGCAACACATTAAAAACTTATTTGAACAAATAAGGAAGGAGAACTTCCCCGATCTGCTGAAGGAAATAGACTTCCAGGAAGTCCAGGAAGCTCAGAGAGTCCCAAAGAAGTCGGACCCAAAGAGAAACACACCAAGGCACATCATAATTACATTACCCAAGAGTAAAAATAAGGAGAGAATCTTAAAAGCAGCAAGAGAAAAGAGGGCAGTTACCTACAAAGGAATTCCCATAAGACTGTCAGCTGATTTCTCAAAAGAGACCTTGCAGGCAAGAAGGGGCTGGAAAGAAGTATACCAAGTCACGGAAGGCAAGGACCTACATCCAAGAATACTCTATCCAGCAAAACTTTCATTTAGAATGGAAGGGCAGATAAAGTGCTTCTCAGACAAGGTCCAGTTTAAGGAGTTCATCATCACCCAACCTTTATTATATGAAATGTTAAAGGGATTTATATAAGACACGGAGGGATATCAACAGGGGAGTGGGAGGGAGAGAGAGGGGGGAAAAGTACAGAGAATAAGTAGCATAAATGGTAGGTAGAAAACAGACAGGGGGAGGTTAAGAATAGTATAGGAAATGTAGAAGCCAAAGAACTTATGTGTATGACCTATGGATAAAACTAAAGGGTGGGGACTGGGGGGAGTGTGGGGTGGAGGGGAACAAAGGG
>PVJI01008082.1:0-73321 GCA_004026765.1 Micronycteris hirsuta
ACCATGCTGTTTTGATTACTGTGGCCTTGTAATATAGTTTGATATTAGGCATGGTGATCCCTCCTACTTTGTTCTTTTTTATCAAAATTGCCATGGCTGTTTGGGGTCATTTATGGTTCCATACACATTTTTGAAATATTTGTTCTATACCTGTGAAATATGTCATTGGTATTTTAATAGGGATTGCATTGAATCTATAAATTGCTTTGCATATTATGGACATTTTAATGATGTTAATTCTTCCAATCCATGAACATGGTATATGCTTCCATTTATTTGTGTCTTCCTTAATTTCTTCCTTCAGTGTTGTGTAGTTTTCTGAGTACAGTTCTTTTACCGCCTTGGTTAGGTTTATTCCTAGGTAGTTTATATTGTTGCTATAGGAAATGGATTTTTTCCTTAATTCCTGTTTCTGATATTTCATTGCTGGTGTACAAAAAT
Organism: Micronycteris hirsuta; assembly: GCA_004026765.1. NCBI lineage: Eukaryota > Metazoa > Chordata > Mammalia > Chiroptera > Phyllostomidae > Micronycteris > Micronycteris hirsuta. Next base: position 442 of record PVJI01008082.1, read on the forward strand.
GCCTTCAATTTCTGAATATTAACTTTGTATCCAGCTGTTTTACCAAATACACTTATTAGGTCGAGTAGTTTTTTGGTGGAATCTATAGGTATTCTATGTACACTATCATGTCATCTGCTAACAGCAACAGCTTTATTTCCTCCTTTCCAATTTGGATGCCTTTAATTTCTTCCTCTTGTCTGATCATTGCGGCTAGAACATCCAATACGATGTTGAATACAAGTGATGAAAGTGGACACCCTTGTCTTGTTCCAGATATTAGTGGGAAAGCTTTTAGTTTTTCCCCATTCAGTATGATGTTGGCTGTAGGTTTCTCATATATGGACTTTACTATGTTGAAGTATGTTTCCTCTACTCTCACTTTGCTGAGTGTTTATCATAAATGAGTGCTGCACCTTTTCAAATGCTCTTTTCATATCTATTGATATGATCATGTGATTTTTATTTTTCCTTTTGTTTATGTGCTATATTACATTTATTGAATTGCAAATATTGTAGTATCCTTGTGTCCCTGGGATGAATACTACTTGATCATGCTGTATGATCTTTTTAATGTATTGCTGGATGCAGTTTGTAAAATTTTGTTGAGGATTTTAGCATGTATGTTCATCAGTGGTATTGGCCTATAGTTTTCTTTATTTCTTGTGTCTTTATCTGGTTTTGGAATTAGGATAATATAGGCCTCATTAAAGAGTGTGGGGTACCTCTTCTTTAATTTTCTGGAATACTTTGAGAAGTATGAGGGTTAGCTCTCCCTTAAATGTTTTGGAAAATTCTGCTCTAAAACAGTCTGGTCCAGAACTTTTTTGTGCTGGGAGTTTTTTGATTATTGCTTAAATTTCATAAACTCTTATAGGTATGTTCAAGCTTTCTGCTTCTTTTTTATTTAGTTTTGGAAGATTATATTTATCTAGATATTTGTCCATTTCACCCAGGTTTTCAAATTTTTTAGCATAAAGATTTTTGAAATAATTTCTTTCAAGCCTTTGCATTTCTGTGCTGTTAGTTATAATTTCTCCTCTTTGGTTTTGGATTTCATTTCTTTGGGTCTTCTCCCTTTTTTTTCTTGATGGGTCTGGTTAACGCTTGTTAACTTTGTTTATCTTTTCAAATAAGCAGCTCCTGGATTTATTGATCCTTTCAACTGTCCTTTTAGTCTCTGTGTCATTTAATTCTGATCTGATCTTAATTATTTCCTTCCTTCAACTTGCTCTGGGCTTTGTTGGTGCTTTTTCCTCCAGTTCTTGTAGATGTAGGGGTACATTGTTTATTGGAATTTTTCTATCTTTTTTATGTAGGCATGTACTACTACAGACTTCCCTTTCAGCAGTGCTTCCATTGTGTTGGGTGTTTTGTGTGTTTATTTTCATTTGTTTCCAGAGACTTTTTATTTCTTCCTTGATCTCATTATTAACCCATTCATTGTTTAATAACATGTTATTCAGTCTCCATGAATTTGGCTGATTTTGAGTTTTTCCTTGAGGTTGGTTTCTAGTTTCAAGTCATTGTGGTCTAAAACGTTACATATAATTTCAATTTTCTTGAAATTGTTTAGGCTTTTGTTGTGTCCTGTCCTGTGGTCAAAATGTGCCCTGTACATTTGAAAAGAATGTGTATTTTGCTCCTTTGGAGTGAAAGGTTCTATATACATCAATTAAGTCCATTTGTCTAGTGCATCATTCTTTGTCACAATATCCTTGTTGATTCTTTTTTGGAAGATTGTAGACAGTGTAGTGTTAAAATACCCTACCAGGGTAAAATACTAGGTGTGCTGTCTATATCTTTCTTTAAGTCCTCCAAGATTTTCCTTATATATTTGGGAGCATATACCTTTACAATGTTCTTGTCTTCTTGATGGATTCTATCCTTGAGTATTACAAAGTGTTCTTCTCTTTCTCTTTTTATAGCCTTTGTTTGAAATCTATTTTGTCTGATAAGTATTGCTACCCTGGGTTTTTTTTTTTTTTTTTTTGGTCCCTTTGCTTGGAATATTTTTTCCAACCCTTCACTTTCAGTCTTTGTAGGTCTTTTGTTCTCAGGTGGGTCTCTTTTAGTCAGCCTATGTGTGGGTCATGTTTTATCAGCCATTCAGCTACTCTATGTCTTTTGATTTGGAGTATTTAATCCATTTGCATTTAAGGTTACTGTTGATAAGTATTTATTTACTGACATTTTTCTTCTTTGTATCTGTGTTCCTCTCTCTCGCTATTTTTTCACCATCTTAAAGCAGTCCCTTTAGCATGTCTTACAATGATAGTTTGGTGGAGGTGTATTCTTTTACCCTCTTTTTACCTGGAAAAATCATAATTTCATCTTCCCCTTTAAACTAGAGCCTTGCTGGACAGAATAGTCTTGGTTACAGGCCTTTGCTTTTTATTATTTGGAATACTTCTTTCCATTCCCTGCTGATTTGTAGTGTTTCTGTTGAGAAATCATCTGCTAGCCTTATTGGAGTTCCCTTGTATGTTACTTCTTGTTTCTCTCTTGCTGCCTTTAATATTCTCTCTTTGTCTTTGAATTTTGCCACTTTAATTATGATGTGTCTTGAAGTGAGTCTCTTTGAGTTCCTCTCGATTGGGACCCTCTCTGCTTCCTGGACTTGCATGACTTTTTTCTCACCAAATTAAATAAGATTTCTGTCATTACTTTAAAACAGGTTTTCTATCCCTTGCTTATCTTCTTCCCCTTCTTGCATCACTATTATATGAATATTATTAGGTTTCATGTTGTTCTGCAGCTCCCTTAATCCTCCTTTGTTCTTTTGTTCCCTTTCTTGCTCTGTCTGGGAATTTTGTCTACCTGTTCTCCAGCTCTCTGATTTGATCACCTGTGTCATCTAGCCTGCTGTTAATTTCTTCTATTGTGTTCTTTGACACAGAAATTGTATTCTTCATTTTCTCTGGGCTCTTATTCATTGTTTCTATGTCCTTTTTCATGTCGTTCACATGTAGTGTAGTTCACAGTTTAGTTCCTTGTATATTCCCTATTGTTATTTGTTATTCTTGTTGACATCATTGAGCTTCCTTATAACCATTGTTTTGAACTCAATGCCTGATAGTTTACTTACTTCTATTTCATTTTGCACACTTTCTGGGCATTCCTCCTTTCCTTTTGAGTGGGGATGCATCTTTGCCCACTTTAGGAGAGACTCTTCTTGTTTGTTTCTGCTTCTTAAATTAATCTGCTTTGAATTTCTTGTCTTTGTAGTATGAACTTTTATGGTAGGAGACCTGAGAGATTCAGTGGTGCAGTCTCCTTGATCTCTTGAACTTTATGCTCTAAGGATGCCTTTTATGCCATTTATTTTGGCCCTCTAGATGTAATTGGATTTGATTTTTGTTGAGTCATTCATTGGTGGGTCCTTCCCTACAGCTTGGTGACTGAGGATCACCCTACCCATCACGTCTTATATGCTGTTTTGCAGGTACTGCCAGACCAAAACCACACAACCAAGGAAACAAATCCACACCCATAAAAATAAGTCCCACCCACAATTCCACTATCAACAGCAAATGAACCAATATTAATAATGGTATAAAGACATAAAGACTATTATAAGAAAGGGGAAGTGAATATGAGATGAATGAATGAAAGAAAAATTGTTCTGAGAGGGTGGATGGAGGTGCACTAATAAGAATAGGGAATTGGAAGAATCTGACGCTAGAAAGTAAAATTTACATCATAAATAAAAAGGTAATGAAGAAGGCATAATGGAGTAAGAGAAGGAAAGGGTATATTATTAGATTTAAACAAAAATTTTAAAACATGAAGAAAGAGAGAGAAAGGAAAGAAAGTAAATAAATAATAAAAAAATAAGAACCAAGTTGGAGGAAAATATCCACCAAAGCACTATCAAGAGCAGGTGAGCTAAGATTAATACAGGTGGGATGGGAATAAGAGTAAAAAGAAAGAAAGAAAAGCTTATGAGATGTCTGGAGGAAAGGGAAGTGATTTTTAAATGATAGAGGGAGAGGGAATATTGAGAGTGGGGAATGAAAACCAGGCTAAGGCAGGGAAAAATTAAAATTTCAGACAAAAACTAAGGACAGGATAAAAGAAAATAAATTTAAAAAGCAGGTTAAAACATGGAAAATTTAAAACTTCAGATGATAAAAGAATGGGTAGGATGAAGGCAGAATGGAGTAGGAGGGGGGAACAGTAAAATTTGAGATTTGAAATATAAGAATAGCAAAGATTTAGAGATAAAATTGAAAAATGCAACAACAACTACCCTATCCACAACCAATGAGTTAAAGATTGCTAAAGGTGGAGAGAGAATGCAAGTATTTTAAAAGTAGGAAAAAGAACATGAGATGACCATTGACAAAAAAAAAATTGGTTTTGAGAAGCAGGATGGGGGAAAAATACTAAGAGTGGAGAATGGAAACAAATTGTAGCAAGAGAGTAAACAAAATTTAAAACAAAAATATTATGAGGACAGAATAAGATGACATTGGATAAGAGAAGAGAGGAACAAAATATGTTAACTGAAATAAACTGTAGTATAAAATCTAGTGACCTAATATGAACAAACTTGACAGATAAGAAATGAATGTTAAAAAACTATACAGGAAAGAAAATATCACAAATCATGGAGAAGACCACAGTGGATTTCATCTTCGTAGCATCTAATATTTACCACTGTTTTTTCTTTCTGGATCTGCCTCTGGTCGTGTCAGATGGTGTCTCAGTCTAGACTTGGACAGCCTGTGCGTGCAGCCTGCAGTGATTTACAGTCTGTGGCTTACTCCTTCAGTTGTTAATCTAGTCACTCTGCACTCAGCAGTCAGGTTTAAGCACCAAAGGGTGGTGCAGAGTAATTCCTGTGGGTGGGGCTATTGCTTCCCCTCCGGCTGCTGCCACTCAGAGGAAATGGTCTGCCTTAGCTGAATGGCTGCTGCAGTATGGGGGATGACTCAGCACCAAGATCGCTGTGGCTACTCACTCGGTTCTCTCCCCATAGCCTCCATCCTCACTCTCTCCTCAAGTGTCTTTTGTCCACTTTTCCCCCTCCCCCTTGCTGGATCTCAGGGCAGTTGGCTGCAAATGAAAATGTGAGCATTGGCCCTTTAAACAGCCCTTTGCATCTCTAGCAGAAAGAAATACTGCTGCTTTCTGCAGCTGGATGTTATCTGTGTACTTTTCGGGCTCTGGTGCTCTAGGATGGGGATCCCAGCTTAGATTTTAGATCCTACAATTCTCTGGGGGATCCAACCAGCCACTTAAATATCCCTCTGGCACTTCAGTTGCCTCCTGCGGGTGCCCTGCCAGCCCTCTTGGATCTCCATCATACTCTCTACCAGTCTTATTGTGCTGAAGATGATTCTTCTGTCTATGGTTACAAGGCTTCTTTCTAGCTATTGTTCAGTTCTTTATTTGGGGTGATTTATCCACAATTTAATTGTAATTCCCGATTGGTCCTTGGAAGAGGTTAGTGTAACTCCCACTCATTCTCCACCATCTTGGATCTCTTCAGATTTTGGAATATTTTAACTCTAGTCAAACTCTTGATTTCTTACAATTATTGTCAGCCAGTATTTTAATTTTATCTTCTTTATTTTTACATTAATTTTATTGAGGTATAATTTACATAAAATTTAAGTGCATAGCTTGAGTTTTGACAAATGCGCACAGCCACCACTCCCGTCAATATAGAACATCCCCATAACCCTTTATCTTTGGGCCCTTTCCAAGTCAATCCCCACCCCAACCCTGGCACCAGGTAAGCACTGATCTGTTTTATACAACTGCAAACTAGATTTGCTTCTTAGAGTTTATATTAATGACATTGATCATAGAGTACATACACATATTTGTGTGACTGTGTTTACCCAGCATATTTTTTAGATTCATCCATGCTGTTGCTCATAACAATAGTTCTTTATATTACTAAGAAGAATTGCCATTTCACAGTAACTTATATCTGTTATGCCTGCTTTGAATCCCTTTGCCACTTACGAGGCTCTATACTCTTAGACAAGGTAAACTTGTTTAGTGAGAAGATCTAACTCAGTGCAGTAGTGAGAATTAAATGAACTAAAACATGTAAAACACTAGAAAATTGCCCAGTACATAGTAATTGTACAATAAGCATTTACCATTGTCTTTTGTATCTACATTCCTTCTCATAAATCAGAGCTTCATCTGTGATTGCATAGTGTTCTCCTTAATTATATTCTTCACAAATTTATTTAGGGATAGTCTTTTGGTGATCTCTGTTTTTGTTATTTATTTCACTATTCTTGAAAAAAAGATTTCTGTGAATAGAATTCTAGGTTGACAGCTATTTTCTCTCAGTACAATTGAAGATATTCTTTCATCATCTGTCTGTCAATATACTGACAAGAACAGTAATACTTTCCTTTGTAGGTGATCTCACTCTCTCTCTCCCTCTCTCTTATCTGAATCTGGGTATGGTTTCTGTTTATCTGGAATCATTAGATTTTCTGGGTCTGAGGATTAAGTAATTTTTTCTGTTTTTATCTTTTTAAATATGTCCTCTCCTTTATTCTTTTATCTAGAATTTCAATTAGATGTATATTTTCTATACATTTTATTTTCTATTTCTCTCTCAGTTTCTCTTAGTTGCATTATGGAGAAGTTCTTCAAATCTAACTTTCAGTTTACTACTTCTCTTTTCACCTACATCCAATTTTGTATGTACTCATCCATTGAAGTTTTCTTTCTAATGTAAATGTTTCACTTCTAGAAATTGTGTTTTAATATTTTCTTAGTTGGCTCAGTTATTTTTGATAATAAATTGTGCTTTGCTCATATATCTTATTTTCCCTTTTACAGTTTCAAACATTTAACCATAATTATTTTTTATTTAGTATCACATAGTTCTAATGGCTGAATCCCTTAGGTAAATTGAAGTTATAACTCTATGCTGTTGTTTCTTCTATAACTCATAATGGTTTGTTTCCTTGTATGTGCAAGTGTGTGTGTGTGTGTGTGTGTGTGTGTGTGTGAGAGAGAGAGAGAGAGAGAGAGAGAGAGAGATTGAATTAAGAGTTCATTCTAAAATTCTTATTTTGAGGTGAACATACAAAAGAAAGTCACTCAGGGCAAGAGCAGGTAAATAGGGAGTGTGTGGCTTGGGGGTCAATACTGTTTTTGGTCAAAAACTACTGAACACAGTGTAGTCAGGTACACTTGTGAATCACCTATCATGAAATGGGCAAACACGTTGAAAAAAAAAATTCACTGAAGATAAATGCAACATCTTACAATAATGCCAGCTGGTACACTAATACAGATGGGTTCCTAGAACACTCACATAGTGGGGAAAGCCTGTACTGAATAGGTCCTGCCCTCCAGAAGATAATTCCATTTAGGGGGTGTTCCTTCTCAGGGATGAATTCTTAGATACAGTTGTCTCTCCAGACCCAAACCCAGATGGATTAACGTCACTAGAATATCTGTTCATTAGCAAGACAATTTCTTTCCAGCTAACTTTTTTACAGAAGGTGTAGCTTGACAAAGTTCATGGTTCTTTTAAGGTTTTCATTGTAAATTCCCATTTTGCTGTGGCTCAAGGTCCTGTTTCTCTGTCCTACATGATCTGTAAAGCCCAGTTGTCTGGATCATCAAAAGCCTCACACATCCAAGGGTAGTAGAGGCTTCAGTGTCATTCTGTGGCATTCATTAGGTTTTCGTAACAGAAAATGTTCTCAATTTGCCAACTTGCTTTTCCCTCATTGACTCCCATGGGGAAGTTAAGTAACAACTCTGTCATGCTGAGCCCAAGTATTAAAGCACCCAACTGGTTCTTGTTTAAGTAATAACAGCTAGTAACCAGTCATCCTTTCCAGATGCTTTTGCATCTCAGACTAGGAGTTTATAAACTTAAAGCTAAAAGAGTCCCTAATGATAACGTAGATGCACTTGAGATTTCTGGAGCCCATATATTTTACCAACCATCCCTTGCTGTACAAGCAATGTATTATTGAAACCATCACATGTCTTTTTCAGATCTGCTATGGTGGAGACGACAACATTTCTCTTCTAAATATTAGTTACTTTATTCATGTTTACTTAATCAGTAAATATTTATTAAGTGACTACAATAAGCCAGCCACTGTTCTGGGGTAGCTGGAAAGTAATGATTAGAAAAATAAAGCTGGTCCTTCTCTCATAAAAATTATAGTCTATTGTGGAAACCAATTGGTCAGTAAACACAGATATGCAAAAACTGTGAAAGGGCATCTCAGAGAATTCTTTGACATAGACACACACTGTGCTAAGCCAGCCTATGATGTCAGATCTGAGTTAGTCTGGGGGGCAGGAAATGTTCCTTAGGAAGTGATACTTATGGCAAGGTGAGAAGAAAGAATTAGGCCTAGCCAGTACATAAGAATGTTAGGGGGACTGGTATAAAGAGAAAAAGAAAGAATGATAGAAAATGAGACTCAGAATTAGGCAGCTTCAGATTGAGGGAAAATGGTCCTCTATTTTCAGTTTCTATTAATCAGGAGACAAGCATAAAACTCTGCATTAGAGAAAAGAAATAGGAAAAAAGAATCAACATGGTCAGCCTTGTCAAAATCTGTTTCCAGTGAATTACTTTAGATGCCTTACTCATTACTTAGCCATGGCTAAGCCATGCTACCCCAACTTCTTGTCATCTAAAACATTAAAATATTTGATGCAACTGAAGCCTTAAAGGAGTCAGATGAGAAAGTCAAAATAATTTCATATTTTTCCACATCCAAATTCTGCAAAACCAGTCAAGAGAACAGTCAACCAGTTCTTCTTGCAGAGAACTACTTGGGACAAATTTTATTAATCAAACAATGTGTAATCAAAGGGCCTGTCTCATTCAGTGTTCTCCCATTCTAAAAATCAGCCAAAACAATTAATTACCTAGTCCACTGAGAAAAAATAACATTTAAGAATAAAAGAACATGGCCCTGGCTGGTGTAGCTCAGTGGATTGAGCATGGGCTGCGAACCAAAGGGTCGCCAGTTTGATTCCCAGTCAGGGCACATGCCTGGGTTGCAGGCCAGGACCCCAGTGGGGGCCACGTGAGAGGCAACCGCACATTGATGTTTCCTTCCCTCTCTTTCTCCCTCCCTTCCCTCTGTCTAAAAATAAGTAAATAAAATATAAAAAAAAAACAATAAAAGAGCATCAATTCTACAATAATTGTGTGTTTATTCATTCACTTATTTAATGAAAACATTAAATATTTACTATATGCCAAACTCTACTCGCTATCTTAAAAAAGGAAAAATCATTACCTTCCAGTAGTGATATTTTCATTAGTCAACCTGTCAAAATCTGAAAGAGCTATCACCCACTCAGTAATATTAATATCTTGGACCATATTCCTGTCATCCCACTTTTAGTGATAGAGTAAGCCAATAAACACCAAGAAGACAGAAGCCAAAGCAGTTTAAGGAGTTGCCCATACAACTGTGTATTCTGAATTGGACTATTCTGAGATCGAGTGGGGACGTTTCAGGCCAGCACAGAGGAAATTAGTGGCTGATCAGGAACCCAAGTATGGTATTGTATCAGTCTAATTACTGGCCTCCTCTCACTTTTGGAAAATCCTCAGCAACAGTCTGCATGCCTGAAAATGCTCTGTGAACAAAATGTTGTGCAGGGGAGGGGAGAGAGTAAAGCAGCCTTTTATATAACAACATTAAATGGGTCCAATTCCTAGTCTATGAATGTTTAATAAATTTGCACCAGATGGACCCTAGGATAACCTTATTTTTTACAAGAAATAGGTTTAAATTACTATATGGGCCGATAGTTTGGCTTACAAGTCAAAAAGAAGAGATGTCGGGAACAAATACATAGAAAGAAATGTTATATATCTACATCAATAGTGCATTTTCCTGTTTTCTTTCTTTTTTTAAAGATTTTATTTATTTATTTTTAGACAGAAGGTAAGGGAGAGAGAAAGAGAAGGAGAGAAACATCAATGTGCGGTTGCCTCTCACATGGCCCTCACTGGGGACCTGGCCTGCAACCCAGGCATGTGCCCTGACTGGGAATCAAACCGGGTCTCTTTGGTTCCCAGCCCGAGCTCAATCCACTGAGCTATACCAGCCAGGGTCATTTTCCTGTTTTCTATACCCAGTCATGCCAAATAAAGTGTATGGCATTAGAAGTGTGGCTCTACTATAACAGTATATTTGAATTTACATATTTATTGTTCTAGCTGTAACTAGCCTATGTTTCAACATATTTAATTATGGCTATTGATTGGGGGGGCTGCCGGGGCCCTGCCTCAGCGGGTCTCAGGGTTCTAGAAGGAGGGATGGCTTGGTGAAGGAAACGGAGTCAGACACCCAGTGGAGTGCGAGAGGACAGCCAGACCTTTTGGATCTGACTGACTCACTGAAAGAATTTTTCTTTTATTTTTATAGGGAGGGTTATACAATTACTGGGAAGAACAGGTGCATGGCGCAATCATCAAGGTGGAAAAAGCTAATACAGAAGCAATCAGAACATTTCAGATTTTAATTATGCTAAACAAAATGTTGTTTTGATCAAGAGGGTTATCAATCAGATAGCCAAAAATAGTGGCAGGCACAGACTTTCAGGTACTAATTAATAACTAGGTGTCTATTAAGGTCCTAGGGATTGTTCTAAGTTAAAAAGGTTGCAAGGAGTGATTTAAAGGTTTATATAAAAGTCACCCATTGTTCTTTGAGGTTAAATTGTCTGAGTTAGATTAATAGTTTTTAGCCTAGGTCTTTTGACTTATATATCTTGATGGGGGGCCATTCTTTTTATTTACTCTCACGTACTCAGATCATTATATTTAACTAAAACTCCTTCCTTCTCTATTCATCTGGTACCATTAATAAACACTCCTGTCCAGGGTATGGGAGGGGTAGTGGCTCTAACAAATCTTGAGCCTTCAAGTGGTGACCGCTCAGGGGGCATTTCCAGCAATAGCTTCCTTCAGCGTTCTTGCAGCCGGTCTGCTCATAGTTTAATTTTATCCTTAACTTTTCAGGTGGGGGAAGTAGGCAGCATTAGGGTTGTTAGGGACTTCTGTTCTGTAGTCAGCAAGTTATTCCACACAATATCATAGGAACTGTGTGAATTTTCAGTAGTAAAGTACCGGTATCTAAAAATCCCACCACCAGTTATTAGCAAAAGTAAGCATGTAACGAGAGATAGACAAGAGATCCAGCCACGGTTGCTTCTGCTGTGCAGATGCGTCTCATCCGTCCTTACTGTGTCAAGGGTCAGCTGTTGGTTGGTTTCCAACAGAGGGCAGGATGGACTTAGCTTTAAGAGGGATAAGTCCCTTCTATTCATGAAAATTTTATAGTATTTTATAGTTAAATCTATATAGGTTTTTATCCCTCAGCAATAAAGATAAATTATGAATGCATCCTTTCTGATTATCCTGAGGAAATGTAGACCTATCTGTCCTCTGAAAACATTTAAAATAGAGAACATTTTCATCTGCAGGAAATAGTTTATGTGGAGTCATTGTCAAAGTCAGGGAAAGGGCTTGCTTGGATTACCTCTTCAAATCCTCTCCAGCAGTAACCTTCCCTGGTAAGCCTAATAGCAAACTTCTGTTCCCTGTGCTACTTTGTGTGCAAGGTGCTAAGCTATGACAACTGCGGTGATTCCAGAAATGAAATTGCTGCCCATTGTGTGTTGTTTTCCATGTCTTTAGAAGGGTAGACTCTTGCTTTTTCAGCAGTTTGCAGTAATGTAGATAACTGCAAGAGGCAAATGCTTACCAGCATTTTCCTCTATCACACAGCACTGGCGCTTAGCAAGATCATTTATCTCCTATAGTGATGAAATAGAATACTTAATACATAATTTAAAATATAAAATGTCATAGAAATCTCTTCTTATGTAGCTGTTTATTGAAACATTTTATCTGGGCTCATTAACGATGTGTTTTTTTTTTTAAGTTGATGGCAGATAAAGGAGATGGGCCAACTCAAGGCAGAGAGTGTTTCTATTTTTAAAAATTGGAGACATAAATCTCATGTCAAACAGAAAACACTTTCTCCATCACAAATAATAACACATCAATTTTTATCTCCATAAGCTAGAAGAACTGCAACTATAAGTAGACAGAATTGTTATTAAAAGAAAGACAAAAAAGATTAAGAAAGATGAAGACACTTTTCAATCTATAGCCTGTATGTGACTGTAAGTATCTAATATAACATTTGTGGCTGCAGAAACACAAAGCTGCACAGAGTGTCCTCGTCAATGTAGGGCACTGTTGAAGTTTCTTGTTAGAGGGTGTGACCATGGGTTAAGCAATTGCTGTGTGGATGTGTGGATGAGAAAGGTGAAAAAAATTGATTTAGGATTAGTTCTAGAACTTTAAAATGTGGGGTAGGCTCTTTTTATAACTTTTATAAGCCCAACACAAAGCATTCCCATGGAATCTCTCTACTATTACTGCTGAGATAGGAGCAAGCTTGCGAAGGATCAAAATGGGATCACAAAAAACCAGAGACTCATTGAGGATGAAGTAGTTGGATCAACTCCAGAGGTATTGGCTAGGTGTCATTTTGGAGTGTCCACTTACTGAGGAATGTAGAAATCACTAGAAGAACAGATTTGGGGAGAGTTGTGGGTGAGTTAAAAAGTAAAAGTCTCAGTTTTGGATAAGCAAATTTAGAGATGTCTGTTAGCTACACAAGACAGCATTTTTGGAGATAGCAGTTCAGAACAGAATTCTAGGCTGTGGATATAAATTTGAGAGTTGCTGGTATCATATAAAATCCATTATGTACATGAAATTTAATTAAATCATCCTAGGAAAGAGACTAGTTAAAAAGGGGGAGGTCTGGGGACATTAATACTTAGATATGAGGAGAAACTTCTGGAGACTGAGAAGCATCAATTAAGGGGGAAAAATTATTAATTCCTCATGAGAGAGTGGAGCCAAGAGAAGAAAGTAAAGTATTTCAGAGAAATGAGTGAATAGCTGTGTCATGTGCAGCTTAAGACAAGTGAAACAAGTCCTGAAAATTGACCATTGCTTTGGAAAGGTGGCAGTGGTTGGTAATAGTGATGAGAATGAAGTATTGACCTATTTGGAAAAATGCCTGACAGAAATGGGCTAGAGACAATGAGATAAGACAAGCCAGAGATGTTGAGCATGTGTGAATGTTTGGAGAGGTAATATAAGCAGGCACTCAGGTGGAGATTCCAAAAAGGCACACAGAAAAAACTATTTTTGTAGAAAATCAGGCAAACTGGAAATTGGTGTTTTAGGAATTGCATTTGGTTTGAAGACACAAACATCATCCATGAGGAAACAAACAGGTGGAGAATCCTCAAAAGAGTAATTCCATATATTACATATGAGAAAAAAGGTCAGAACCACAGATAATAGGACTGAGAGTACCAGAAATCAAGATATGATATTCAAATGGGGATGGAAATTCAGCTGAGTTGACACCAAATATGAATGGAAAGAATAAAAATTTAGCACACTGACAGGAGACAAATTTAATTTGCCCTGGACAGCATTTTTGTGGGGCTGAGTTTTTTAAATAGCAGTGCCAACTTTTCATTTCTAGCTCACTTGGTGGTAAGAAACATAATTCAAAATGATAAATTTTTGGTGTCATAGTCCTTCTAAAAAGCATGAGACTATGGTTGGCTATTTATAATATAAGATAAAGAAAGCAGAAGGTTTATAGGTGAGATCATATGGTATTTCTCTTTCACTGCATAGCTTATTTCACTTAGCATAATGCTTTCTAGTTCCATCCATGTTGTTGTGAAGGGTAGGAGCTCCTTCTTTCTCTCTGCTTCATAGAATTCCATTGTGTAAATGTACCATAGTTTTTTGATCCATTCATTTACTGATGGGCACTTAGGTTGCTTCCAGTACTTTGCTATTGTAAATTGTGCCACTGTGAACATTGGGGTGCATAGGTTCTTCTGAATTGGTGTTTCAAGATCCTTAGGATATAACCACAGCAGTGGAACTGCCAAGTCAAAAGGCAGTTCCATTTTTAGGCTTTTGAGGAAATTCCATACTCTTTTCCACAATGGCTGCACCAGTCTGCATTCCCACCAACAGTGCACTAGGGTTCCCTTTCTCCACAACATCTCCAACACTTGTTGGTTGATTTGTTTATGATGACCATTCTCACTGGTGTGAAGTGGTATCTCATTGTGGTTTTAATTTGCACCTATAAGTGGAACCTAATCAACAAAATAAACAAAATATAACCAGAGACATTGAAATAAAGAACAAACTGACAGTAACTCAAGAGGAGTTGGGAGAGGGATAATAGAAGACAATAAGGGAAGGGCAATCAAGGAACATGTATAAAGGGCAAATGGACAAAGCCAAAGTGGGTAGGTTCAAGGATGGGAGGTGGGGATGTGTGTGGCGGGTGAGTGTGCTGGGGTGAAAATGGAGACAACTTTGCTTGAACAATAAAAAAAAAGAATAAAAAGAAAGCGTAAGTTTATCATATGAGGTTGAAGGGTTGTAGGGCAAGGTCCTGCCCACAAAATTTCAAGAGGTACTTCACATAAATTTGAATTTCAACTCATCTATTTCTTTGGACTTTGAAGTACTTCCTGATAAGGTTAATACTTTCCCTTCTTACCAGGTAAAATCTTAGTGAAAGTCATTTTTGCTTTGGTAGAAAATTTTCTTACTACCTACTAATTCCCTGGGATAAAATGAATCTGGAAGGAAAGGAAAGAAGGAAAGGAAGGAACCTGAACTATCCATGTTTCAATTTTGCTGACTGCTGGTAGGGTCATCAGTAATAACCTCCTGCCTCAAGGTTTGGATGCAGAGTGAAAACCCAATGAAACAGGAAAGCTGAGTCAAAGCACCACAGGGATTTCAGTTAAAAAGCACATGACAGAGCCCTGGCTGGTGTAGCTCAGTGGATTGAGCATGGGCTGGGAACCAAAGGGTCCCGGTTTGATTCCCAGTCAGAGCACATGCCTGGGTTGCAGGCCAGGTCCCCAGTGAGGGCCATGTGAGGAGTAACCATACATTGCTGTTTCTCTCCCTCTCTGTCTCCCTCCCTTCCCCTCTCTCTAAAAATAAATAAATAAATAAAAAATCTTAAAAAAAAAAGTACATGACAGAGAAATATTGTTTTTTGTATCATGAGATTTACTACTTCCCGGGTAGATTTTTCCCATGCTTTGAAACAGATCTACTGGGAAAATAGTCAAGTTTGCATATCAATAAATTAGATGACATAGGAATCATCACAAATAAAAAAAACAGAATAATATTGTTTATCATTTTTTTGTTTGTTTTGCTTTTTAAATTGTGATGGAATTTTTTGAGGCTTGAAAAGAGCCTTGAATGAAAGAAAGATAACATATGGCAGATATATCACCTTCCGGAAAAAAATAAAATGTTCCATACCAAAAATAAATAAATTTGTCTTGCTTCTAAAGAAAAAAAATTGAATATTTTATTTCATCTAGGGGTGTTTTCAACTCATTGATCAGTTTTTCTTTGATCTTCTATGTTTTTTACCACCTTCAATGATCATCTCCTCCCCCTTTCTCTTTGACTTCAATATTTCTGATTTATTTTTATTACTATACCCAACTTTCACTTACTTTTCTGCACTCTGGCTTTACCCTACACCTCTGATGCTACATCAACTGAGTATACTATCTGTAAATTACTCACTGCTCACAACAGGAACTGCAAATACTTCTATCATTACTAGATGTATTTTGAACTATGATGTAGGCAATTTCATTACTTTTGCTTATACACAGTATTTAGTAAATGTTTGCATTGTTTTTATTGCTTTACTGTACTTTGATGAAAGCACACTAGGGAGTAATTTCTATCTATATGTTTCTTTGATTCTGTGGAGCTCCTTCTACATAGAGGAAAGGTGGTATTTATAGCAAAATGTAGAAGAAACAAAGTCCTTTAAGAATGGCAAAAAGCGCCCTGGCTGGTGTAGCTCAGTGGATTGAGCGCCGGCTGGGAACCAGAGGGTCCCGGTTCAATTCCCCGTCAGGGCACATGCCTGGGTTGCGGGCTGGGTCCCCAGTGAGGGCCATGTGAGAGGCAACCATACATTGCTGTTTCTCTCCTTCTCTGTCTCCCTCCCTTCCTCTCTCTAAAATAAATAAATTAAAACAATATTTAAAAAAAAAAAGAATGGCAAAAAGCAAAGGTAAGATCTTGGAAGAAGAGAGTCAGCTATATATATAACTTAGTTTCAGATTTTTGTTTTTTGCCTAAAATTTTAAATACTAAGATATGTACTTCTAGCTTGACATTCTTCTTTCCTTTAAATTTTATGGTAATTCCTTGTTTCCACATTGCTTACAACATTTTTTCCTGATTTCTTCATCTTCTAAAAGAATGCATTTTTAAAAGCCTTACCCAAGGATTTGTTTATTGATTTTAGAGAGTAGAAGAAAGAGAAAGTGAAAGAGAAAGAGAAGGAGAGAGAGACAACAGTGTGAGAAACATCAATTTGTTGCCTCCTATATGTGCCTCTAATGGGAACGGAACCCACAATCACTGTTTGGTGTATGAGACATCACTTCAACCAACTGAGCTACCTGACCAGGGCTAAAAGACTGCATTTTACAGTCTCTTTTTTGTTTGAAAAAAAAATGCCTTTTAATGTTATCAATTGTCTCCTCCCTCCTGCTGAATTCCTGTCCTCCCAATTCCCGTATTCTTACATATATTTACATTCTGGCTGGGTTTATCACTTGAACATCCAACAGGCTCAGCAGAGCATGTCAAAACAAACATCATCATCATATACCCTAATTTAATTACTTACACTGATTTCCTTTTATGTGTCAGTAGCCACATAAGGTGAGTAGCTGAGACAGTGCTGACATCACAACCACCAAAAATATACACATAATAAGCAGTGTTTGCCTCCTGGGTGAATCAAATAATACTACCTTCCTAAACAGACACTCTGACACTAGAGAATTTTGGTCTTGGGGAATAGTCTTAGTTAACATAAAGCCATGGGAGGTACAGGGAAAGTCCCAACTGGAAGATAAACTATATGTGAATTTCAATTTTATTCCAAACACATTGTTCTCCTAGAATAACCAATATGGCATTCTTAATTTGAAACTTCATTTCTTCCCTGGGATCCTCACTGCAAATGAGAAAATATATTCTTCCTAGTAATGTTTTTAACTTAGGCTCTTATCTACAAACATTTACAAACAAACAAGAATCAAAGCTTAAGAAAGAGGCATCAGAGTGCTGGCCTAGATGGAGGTGTAGGTAGAAGTGCTTTGCTTCCTTGCACAACCAAAAGAAGGATAAAAACCAATTTAAAAACAATAAGCAACCATAAATGCCAGAGAATCAAACTGCATGGAACTCCCACAACCAAGGAGTTAAAGAAACATTCATCCAGTGTGGGAATTCTTTCCACACACGTGTAAACATGCAGTCTGGGAATTACGCGTTTTGAGCGCAGCTCCGCATGATTCCCATGTAGGCAAGTGTGGATCATGTCTGCAGAATAGGAATTCTCTACTAGGAATTTGGCAAAAATCTATCTTAAGAGATTCTGGCTTGCTGAGTCCTGTTTAATGTATTACCCTGGTCCTGTCTGCCACCGGACCTGAATTTACATCCTAATGCTCTGTTAATGAGTAAACCTACCCCTGTTCTGCATAATCCCATGAATAATCAATCCAATGTAAATGTGTCCTAAAACTTTAATAAAAACCCTGGCTAAGCTACGCACGAGCCCTTTTCCTGAGATATAGGAATTGGTCCCGTGGCCCCGGACTCCTTCTCCCAGCGTGTCTCAGTGTGAGATTCTTTTACGCATTGGGTTACGGTCACCCACGGGTTTCGCTGGGATGAAATCCCCACGCCAATCCAGATCAGTAGGAGGGGTGGAGACAGGAGATGGGTAGCTGAGCAGAGAGGATGTGCAGCAAGGTGGCATACTGCTCGGGTGAAGTGGGGCTGGCTGAATGGGAAACTAAAGACCCAAAACCTCTAGCTATAAAATATTGCAGGGGTTACAATGGCAAGAGAAATTCCCAGTCTCACAGGAGACTTCGTTGGAAAGTGGGGCTAGAGAGGAGCAAGGGAGCAGCATTTTTCCTTTCTGACCCCTCCCCCACAGACAGCTTCACAATGTAGCAAAGAGAGGTGCCCCACACTGGTGAATACTTAAGGTTCTACCCCCTTGCAACATAACAGGTGCACCATGACAAAGTGATATGGCTCAAATGAAAGAACAGATCAAAACTACAGAAAAAGAGCAAGGGGATGAAGAGATAGATAACCTATCTGATGCAGAGTTCAAAACACTGGTAATCAGGATCCTCACAGAATTGACTGAGGTCAGTTGCAAAATGAAGGAAGAAATGAGGTCTACCTAAAGTGAAATAAAGCAAAATATACAGGGAACCAACAGTGAAAGGAAAGAAAGAGGGGCTCACATCAATGATTTAGTACAAAAGGAAGAATAAATATCCAACTGGAACAGAATGAAGAAATAAGAATTCAGGAAAATGAAGAGAGGCTTAGGAACCTCGAGGACAACTTTAAATGTTCCAACATCTGAATCATAGGGGTGCCAGAAGGAGAACAAGAGCAAGAAGTGGAAAACTTATTTGAACAAATAATGAAGGAAAACTTCCCCAATCTGGCAAAGGAAATAGACTTCCAGGAATTCCAGGAAGCTCAGAGAGTCCCAAAAATGTTGGACACAAGGAAGCACACACCAAGGCACATCATCATTAAGTTACCCAAGATTAAAGAAAAGTAGAGAATCTTAAAAGCATCAAGAGGAAAGGAGGGAGTTACCTACAAAAGAGTGCCCATAAGATTATCAGCATATTTCTCTTTGTAGGCAAGAAGGGGCTGGAAAGGAGTGTTTGAAATCATGAAAGGTAAGGACCTACATCCATGATTACTCTATCATGCAAAGCTATCATTTATAATGGGAGGGCAGATAAAGTGCTTTCCAGATAAGGTAATGTTAAAAGTGTTCATCATTACTAAGTCCTTGTTATATGAAATATTAAAGGGACTTATTTAAGAAATAGAATATCAAAAACTAAGAACAGTAAAATGACAAGAAACTCATAACTGTCAACAACTGAACCTAAAACACAAAAACAAAAACTAAGCCAACAACTATGACAGGAACAGATCCATAGAAATGGAAGTCACATGGAGGGTTATCAGTAGGGAGCAGAAGGGAAAGATGGAGGGAAGCTACAGAGAATAAGAAGCATAATTGATAGGCATAAAATAGACAAAGGAGGTTAAGAATAGTATAGGAAATAGGGAAGCCAAAGAATTAATATGTACAACCTATGGACATGAACTAAGGGTGGTGGGGGGGATGCTGGAGGGTCAGGGGTACAGAGTGGAGGGAGGATAAAGGGGAGAAAAAAATTGGGAAAACTGTAATAGCATAATCAATACAATATACTTAAAAAAGAAAGAGGCATCAAATGCAAGCAACAACAAAACTAATCCTAAGTAAAATGATTAATAGAATAGAAAATAAAAAACTTGAAATAAATAGTCATCTTGAAAAACTGAGATAGAATTTATTAAAAAGAAATTAAAGTGAAGAAAGAGGAGAAGCAGAAGGAGAGGAGGACTTGTAAGAGTTCTACAAAATGGGTAAAAACCTAAGTAAATTATGAAACCATCAGAGAAACTTAAAAACAAACTTCATGATGAAGAGGAAATAATGTCACTTTTAGAATAAAAGGGCCAAAGGGGGCAGAGAAGACTAATGAAATTTATATCACTTGTACATAATAGGATTTTAAAATGTAGTAGGTAAGAAAATTATTTCTAAGTACTTAAGGGCTTATGCAAAAATAATCACCATCTGTATCTAAAATTCCATTGGATTTTAAGAAAACAGAAGAGGTGGTAAAGTTGGAAGGAAAAGTGAAAGCATCCAAAGAACAGTGTTTTCCAGTGTGCAGTATGGGGAGACAGACAGAAGAATACATAAATAAACATATTTTATAAAAAGGTTCTGAATGTAATCAGCAAAAGAAAAACAGTTCAATAGAAAAACAGAGGTAAATATATGAACTCATAATTTCCAGAAATTGAAAGGGCAAACAAACTAATTCAGAGAAACAAATAATGTACAAAAGAAATAGCATTTTTAATTCTGCAGATTTTCAAAAATTAAAAATAATATTGCTTAAAACTCAAGTAGTTACTGTTACATGACACTTGAGTAAACACTTTTAAAAGATTCTGTCTGTTCCCATACTAAGCCTGCAGAGAATGTACTGTTAATATTGCTGTTTCATCTCTATAGAGAGGAACATTAGACTTAGACAGATTACCCGAACCTTTTCCATTCCTTTAGAAATCCTGTCACCTCCTCTTCACAGCTAAATTTCTGGGAGATTAACTGAACATATTATATCCACTTCCCTGCCTTCTTTTTTTTTGCACTAATGAGTTATAGCAGTCCTTTTCCTACTCTCATCACACTGATGACTTTTTAATTTCTAAGCAAACCATGATTTCTTTTTTCCTTTTTTTAATTGTAGTTCAAGTACAGTTGTCTCCAATTTCCCAACACCATTTCCCCCACCCCACCCACCCCCATCTCCCACCTTCGATCCTACCCCCCTTTATATTTGTTCCTTGTTGATCCTTCCCCTTCTTTCCCCCATTATCTCTTTCCACCTCACCTCTGGTTACTGTCAGTTTGTTCTTTATTTCAATGTCTCTGATTATATTTTGCCTGCTTGTTTGTTTTGTTGATAAGGTTCTACTTATAGGTGAGATAATATGCTATTTGTCTTTTACCACCTGTCTCATTTCACTGAGCATAAGGCTCCTCAAGTCCATCCATACTGCCATGATGAGTAGGAGCTCCTTCTTTCTGCTGCATAATATTCTATTGTGAAAATGTATAGCTGTGTTTTAATCCTCTCCTTCACTGGTCTATCTAGATGTTAGACATTGTTGATCACTTTGTTTTCCATCCGTTGACTGTAGCCCCAATGTCTGCTAGTTTTTTCTGACTCTCTTTAGTTCAAACTTCATGTCTCTCTCTTTGCCTTATCCTGGCCTGTGTATTGGTTATGAAGAAGTTTCCCTAAAATACATAGTCTTTTTTGAAGACAAATTATTATGCTAGGTATAAAATGAAATTTCACAGAGAGAAAATAAATGTCTTAATAAAATAATTATACAAGCTATCACCCTACTATGCAAAATTCAGAATATCTCATATTATGTATTATTCATGTTCAAAAATTATAATCTTAATTATGATAGATTTTCTTTGGTGTAAATATGGCTAAAAAAATAGTAAAGCACAATTATTTTCCTGACTTATACCAAGATAATAATCTAGTAAATATTCCAAGATAAATAAATGAATTAACAGGAACTACTGTCCTTAAAAATTTGAAACACTCAATTTACCTTCATTTTTTCAAAGTGGTCATGAAACTGAATCATGGTATTGTTAAATGAATGCCTCATTGACCATTCTAATAACAGTATATAATGTTATCAAACATTCTGGAATGTTATCCATATAGATAACAAGATTTAGAAACTTAAGAATCTTATTCTGAATTATGAGTTGGTTAGATCCATATGATTGAGATAAATGACATCTCAAAACATTTCTCTGTCACTGACTGAACCCAAGGTTAAGGGTTGAAAAGTGCTTGAGAAATATTAGACTCCATTTTCTCGAGGAGCCTACAATAATATTTAAGGCTAAAACTGTAGATTCAATAATTGTACTTAGTGTTTCCAAATCCCCAATATTGAATTTGAGAATTTATTAAAGAGAAATTAAAATTCTCAGGAATTCTTAATATTACTTTTCATATTTCATAACTATGTGTTTTAATGTAATAAGCTTCCATAGTATAAATGGGACATCATATTTTTTGTACTAAGATTTCACTAAAGGTTTCAGAGGGTTTTTTAAATGTAGGTATATGTAAATACATTATAAATGCATAATTTATTATTAACATATATTTCAATATATTTCAAAATACTAAAAACCAAAAATATTCAAAATATGTAGAAACATGGAAAATGATCTATACTTTTGCCAGTAAAATTAGTCATATATAGAAAAATTAACATCAAAAATAATGTTTTAAAAGTTAAAAGGTAATAATATAAATATTTAATATTAGAATTTATCATTCTTATAATGAATTTAAAAAGCAAAATATTAATTGCCCTATCCCAAATCTTGATCTTTGTTTCATGAAAAATATTTCAAATGTAGAAAATGGCTTATTCTATGCTGAAGTTGGTCATATTGTTAAAAGTGTCTCAGAGCATCTTCATGTTGGGTTTTGCTATCTTGTTCTAATGCTGGATTTTTTTCCCATCAAAATACCTATTGCTTTTTCTAACTAACATTTTAGATCAGTTTTTAACTCCATATCCAATATCTGAGTTTGGTCATCTCTTTTTCTTTTTGAATTTCTTCTATTAAATTATTTACAGAGAGCTTTAACTTATAGCTAGCAAGGTTAATAGCACTTGACAGAATCTGATTATGAAATTGCTATTTTAAGGACATTTTTCTTACTTCCAAAACTTGCTACTTGTTGACATACAACTTGATACTTGTTGAAATTCATAAGAGTTGTACAAAGTGTACCACACATATAAATGTAATGCTTTTTATTTTTTGCAATAATATTTCACCATTAATCATATCCAAAGCTAAGAAAACATACCAAATGTGTCAACAACTACAAGTGAAACATTAATAAGTGATGGATTCTCTCCTATGTTTTCCTGTTCTAATACAAGAAAATACTGACCTTAACACTTGACTGATTGCCAACTTTTCTTCCTCTTCCTTTCTACTTGCCAATAAATTATCTTGAACTGGTAATGTTTCTATGTTGTTTAAGTTTAAATCTCTTATATAATAGAAAATTATAATAAATTTCCTGTTTTCCTTATTTATTGAATAATTTCTCACAGGAGTTGGGATTTGAAAATACATAGAAAGTTTTCAGAAAATGCCAGAAAAAAATCCTACACAAAACATTAAACTATATTTATACATAAGAGATACAGCTGATTGAAATATAATATTTAATTTAAAATATTATTGTAAAAGCTAATATTTATCTCTCAATACATATTTGTTAAGTGCCTATTTGAGAAAGACATTATTTAAAGTATTTATATGAAAGAGGAAAAGAGAATTGTACAGAGCCTCGATCTCTAGTGGCTTTAAAGAAGCAACGTAAGGCCCTGGTTGGTGTAGCTCAGTGGATTGAGTATGGCCTGTGAACCAAACGGTTGCTGGTTCAATTCCCAGTGAGAGCACTTGCCTGGGTTGTAGGCCAGGTGCCCGGTAGGGGGTGCTTGAGGGGCAACCGCACATTGATATTTCTTTCTCTTTCTTCTTTGCTTCCCCTCTCTCTAAAATAAATAAAATCCTTAAAAAAAAAAAAAAGATGACTTAGTAATACATAAACTAAAACACAAATTAATATAAAGAGACACTGAGTAAAAAATATGTAGAGTTAAAATATAATAGGATATATGTGGAAGATAAGATATTCCAGCTCCATCTATTCCAATAGATTTCAAATACCTATTCTAAACTAGATTTAGATAAGTAATAAAAATGGTTTGACACAAGTTTTAACTCTATCATTTTTGATTCATTCAATATTAGCTCTTAAAGATCACCCCTGGATCTGCTTTTATTTCTGTAATAAGAGCTTTTAGCAGACTAACACTCCCAGTGAAAATAAATAGAGAGCTGATTAAATCCAGTGTGAAATCCATGTAATATTAAATATAAATGCATATAATATATAAAAATACTATATAATATATAATGTGTTGTTTATAATATTATATAATATAAAATGTCATGTATAAGTTATTATATATTATTAGGTAGTGCTAGGTGTTATATATCCAAACTAGATGAATTAAGGTTGCCAAAAGGCAGAACCATGGAAATGAGGTCACATTTCAATGTTACTTTTTCTGTAAGGTATGTCCTAACTTTGAGAATGTGTCAAGGTACTAAAATTTCAAGCTTTGCCCAGGTAAAATTTTATCACATGGTTGTGGTGGGGGAGAAGAGCAGAGCTTTGGCAGTCATGAACCTAAAAGAAGGAGAAAAAGAAGAATTGTCTGGCCAATCTTCTGTTAACCAGAGAAGAGTGGAGACCCAAGCTTGCCACAAGGAAAAAAAAAAAAAAAAAAGATGTTTATAGACTAGCAGCAGATGATCAGAATTGTAATTTATTTTAAATGCCATTTTCAGAAAGTGACATCAGAGAAATGGCAATGTGAGAGGTCCCCTTGGTCTCTCCCATTGAAAGTTCAATAATTTGAATAGCTATAGTTTAACAAAGGATTCCCTGCTCAATGCACAAATATGCCTGAGAGATCCACTCATTGAAACATCTAAAGGGAACAAGTGGAGAAAAAGGGGGGTAGTGGAAAGGAAGTGAGGCTGATACAAGCCACAAACACAACCCCGCAGCCAAGAGCTCATGGTGGTTCTCTGCTGGAGAGGGGAGGAATCCAGTGTCAGCTGACAGCCCTTTCAACGAGGAAGAACAGAGATACTTACAGACACTTGGTGGGCATCCAGCAGAAAATAGGTAGCACCAGCAGAGGCCGAGAAGAAAGACCTGGACAAGGAGACAACACAGGAGAGTGGCTGCAGTTGTTTGGTGGTTGACAATTCAAACAGAGAAATAAAGTCATATAGCCTGGTTGCCAATCCTTAGCCTTCCAGAGATCTCTTTCCTTCAACCTAGGTGTTGGGTTGCAAAGCACTTTATTGATGAACTAGCAATACAGAATTATACTTTTCCCTGAGCAAGGGAGCATTCTGTGACTGGTCCTAGTGTTGGAGCAAAGAAGGGACCTTGCCAAGGCCCAAGGTCACCATTACAGGGAGGTCAAAACAACGAAGAAGCTCGTAGTTTCCCCTAGCCCACTCAACTATGACACATCACATGCTGTGGAAGATGGAACCAGGAGATCACAGAGCTAAAAAACCTGTGATTCAGCACCACCTACTGGAAAATAAGAGGAAAATCTCTTTGTATTAATCTGCTAGAGAAATGTCACTCACACATTAATGCCTAGACAGAGAAGGAGCCCATCAAATATGAATAACCAAGATAGTGAGGTAGCTCAGAAAGAAAATATAATAGATCTCCAGAAAACAAACTTAAAGACATAGAAATATGTGACATAAATAAGAGAGTATTCAAGATTGCAGTTCTGAAAACACTCAGTGAGATGCAAGAAAAGACAGACAGGCTATTTAGTGAGCTCAGAAAACAACTAAATAAACAAAAGAAATACTTCACCAAATAGATTGAAATTTTAAAAAGAATCAGACAAAAATTCTGGAGATGAAAAACAATAGAAGAGATGAAGAATGAACTAGCAAGCATAGGAAATAGAGAAAACCAAATGGAGGAAAGGATCAATGTTATCAAAGACAGAAATCCAGAAATGATTTAGATGGAATAAGAGAGAGAGTTGAGCATTAAAAAAAAAAAAAAGTAACTCTGTGAGAATTATCTGACACCATAGAAAGAACAATATAAGGATAGTAGGCATACCAAAAGAAGAAGAGAAGGAGAAGGAAACAAAGAAACTATTCAAACAAATAATTGATGAGAACTTCCCAAATCTATGGAAAGAAATAGATCCTTGAATCCAAGAAGCAAACAGAACATTTAGTTATCTGGATAGAGTTATGACCTTCTGTTCTTTTTTTCAGGAAGAATAGCATCCTTGAGTATTTCCTTCAAAGAGGCCTTCTCCAAGGCACATTTTATGAAAACTATCAAAAATTAATGACAAAGAATTATCAAGACATCCAGGGAAAAGTAGAAAGCAACCTATAAAGGAAAATCCATTAGGTTATCATTGAAGTTCTCAGCAGAAGCTCTACAAGGCAGAAGAGTGTGGAATCTAATATTAAACTACTGAAAGAGAGAAATTACCAGCCATGAATTATATATCCAGGAAAGTTATCATATGAACATGAAGAAGAAATAAAGACTTGTTGAGATATACAGAAGCTGGGGCAATTCATCACCAGAAGACCTCTATTGCAGGAAATACTCAAGGATGTTATTCTACCTGAAAAAAAGAACAGAAGGTCATAACTCTATTAGTAAGATCACCAACAAACTTAGAGCATAAACAGGGATAATTTGTGATAACAAAAACATAAAAGGGGAGGGAGTAGAGGTCTGCATTTGCAAAGGAGGATGGAGATCAGATGCATTAAAAAGGAAAAGGACTACTGTATGCATATGAAACTTTCTTTTACATAAATTTAATGAAAACTATATAAAAAAACCCAAAGCAGACAGTGTACAAAAAGAGGAAACAGAGGAAAGAAATATGGAATATCATCAAACAAAAACAACAGACAGAAACACAAAGGAAAATAACCAATGGAGGCGCAGAGCTACCAGAAAACAAAAGATAAAATGGCTACAGGAAATCCTCATACAGCAATAGTTACCCTAAATGTAAATGGACTGATTCGCCAATAAAGAGGCATGGAGTAGCAGACTGAATTAAAAAACAGAAGCCAACTGTATGCTACCTTGAAAAGATACACTTAAGTTGTAAAGACAAAGGTAGATTCAAAGTGAAAGGGTGGAAAATGATACTCCAAGTGAAAAAAGGTCGCAGAAAAGCAGATGTAGCCATACTTATATTTGACAAAATAGATTTCAAGATAACAAAGGTAGCAAGAGACAAAAATGGATATTTTATACTAATAAAGGCATGTTATGTCAAGAAAACATAACACTTGTCAATATATATCACCAAATCAGGGAGGACCAAAATATATAAGCAAACACTAATGGTACCAAAAGGAGAAATGGACCAAAACACAATCATAATTGGAGGCTTTAATACTCATTGACAGCTTTAGACAGATCATTCAAACTGAAAACCAACAAAGAAATATCAGCCTTACATGACACATTAGACCACATGGACATTACTAACACCTACAGAGCATTTTATGCCAGAACATCAGACTATACATTCTTCTCCTGTGCACACAGGATATTCTCTAGGATAGATCATATGTTGGGTTACAAAACTAGCCTCAATAGATTCAGGAAAATTGAAATTATGCCAAGCATATTTCCTGACCACAATGCTTTGAAATTAGAAATTGACTACAAAAAAGAAGTAAAGAAACCTGAAAGTATGTGGAGATTAAATAACATACTACTAAAAAATGGCTGGGTCAAAGAAATAATAAAAGTTGAGATCAAAAGATATATAAAGACAAATGAGAATAACAATACAACATATTGAAATATCTATGATGCTGTGAAAGCAGTAATAAGAGGGAAGCTTTTATATAACTATAGGCCTATCTCAAGAAACAAGACACATCTCAAATAAACAACCTCACATCAAATCTTAAAAAACTAGAAAAAGAAAAACCAAAGCAACCCAACGTCAGAAGGAAAAAGGAAATTGTAAAAGTTTGAGCAGAATTGAATAAGACAGAGAACACAAAGACTATACAAAAAAATTAATACAACAATAAGCTTGTCATTTAAAGAGGTTAATAAAATTGACAAACCCTGGCCTAGTCTCACTAAGGAAAGAGAGAAGACTCAAGTAAACAAAATCAGAAACAAAAGAGAAGTTACTACAAACATCATAGATATACCAAGGGTCAAACTAGAATACAGTCACGCCTCAGTACTCATTGGCTTCAAAACTCACCAAAACCCGTACTCATCTCATTTTGTCGAGGAAAAAATGTTTCAGAACTCAGTGCTTGCTTGCTACTTGGTGCCTCTTTCATGATGAAACAGAAGTCGACGCATCAGTTTCACAGTAGTTGGTGAACAGTTTGGTACTTGTCAGTTTTGGCACTCATCAGGAGTTCCAGAACAAATTAACGATGAGTACTGAGGTACCACTATACTATGAAAGACTATATGCCAACAAATTTAATAACCTAGAAGAAATGGATAAATTCCTAGAAATATATAACCTTCCTAGATTGAATGATGAAGAAATGGAAAACCTAAATAGACCAATCAACAGTGAAGACATTGAAAGATCAATTAAAAACCACCCCAAAAATAAAAGTCCAGGAACAGATGGCTTCTTAGTAAATTCTACTAAACATGTAAAGATTTGATACCTATCCTTTTCAAATTTTTCCAAAAATTGAAAATGAGACAATACATCCTAACACAATTTATGAGCTAACATAACCCTGGTACCAAAACCTGGCAAGGAAAACTCAAAAAAAGAGAGACAATTACAGACCAATATCTCTGATGAATGTGCATACAAAATATCTGGAGTAAAATACTAGAAAATGAAAGAGAATAGTACATTAAAAATACATTATGATCAAGTGGGGTTCATTCCAGGGCACAAAAATGGTTTAACATATGAAAATCAATCATTGTAATAAACACATTAACAAAAATAGGTAAAAAATAACTATCATATTAATAGATGCAGAAAAAGCATCTGATAAGATACAACATCCATTCAGGATTAAAACATAATAAAGATCATAAATGATGCACCTTCAGCCAATATTATACACAATCGTGAAAAACTGACAGCTTTTCCTCTAAAGTCAGAAACAGTACAAAGATACCCACACTCACCACACTTATTCAACATAGTTCTGGAAGTCCTCCAGAGCAATCAGACAACAGGAAAAAGTAAAAAGATATCCAAATTTGAAATAAAGAAATATAAGTGTCACTGTTTGCAGATGATATAATTTTATTTATAGAAAACCCTAAAGACTCCACCAAAAAACTATTAGGAACAATAATCAAATACAGCTAAGTTGCAGAATATAAAATCAATGTATAAAATCCACTGCTTTCCTATATACTAACAACAAAACTTCAGAAAATAAATTTAAAAAATTCCTTTTGCAATGCAACCAAAAGAATAAAATAGCACCCTGGCTGGTGTAGCTCAGTGGATTGAGTGTGGGCTGGGAACCAAAGGGTTGCCAGTTCGATTCCCAGTCAGGGCACATGCCTGGGTTGTGGGCCAGGTCCCAGTGAGGGCCATGTGAGAGGCAACCACACATTGCTGTTTCTTTCCCTCTCTGTCTCTCTCCCTTCCCCTCTCTCTAAAATAAATAAATAAATAAATAAATAAATAAAATCTTTAAAATAAAATAAAAAATCAAATAGCCAGGAATTAACTTAGCAATGCATGTAAAGGAACTATAAACTAAAAACTAAAAGCATTATTACAAGAGATTGGAAAAGACACAATAAAATGAAAAGATAATCTGTATTCAAATTATACTTCAGAGCTGCTATAGTCAAAACATCATGGTATTGGCAAAAAACAGACACACAGACCAGTGGAACAGAATTGAGAGCACAGAAAAAAAACTGCAGAAATATGGACAAATAATTTTTAACAAGGAGCCAAAAACATACAATGGAGAAAAGAAAGCCTCTTCAACAAATGAATCTGGGAAAATTGGAAAGCCACATGCAAAATAAATAAATAGATAAATAAAACTAGATTACACTTTGTCCCCTTGTACAAAAATAATTCATCTGGATCAAAGACCTAGGAGTTCATCATCATTAAGCTCTTAGTATATGAAATGTTAAAGGGACTTATCTAAGAAAAAGAAGATAAAAAATATGAATAG
The DNA here is from genome assembly GCA_004026765.1 of Micronycteris hirsuta. Classification (NCBI taxonomy): domain Eukaryota; kingdom Metazoa; phylum Chordata; class Mammalia; order Chiroptera; family Phyllostomidae; genus Micronycteris; species Micronycteris hirsuta. The sequence goes on from PVJI01008082.1 coordinate 30,093, forward strand.
TAAAATGAAAACAAACTCACAAGTATCAACAAGTGAACCTAAAAGGACAAAAACAAATACAAAAATGAACCAAGCAAACAACTAAAATAGGAACAGATTCACAGAAATGAAGATCACATGGAGGGTTATCAGCGGGGAGGAGTAGAAGGGAGAATGGGGGGAAAGATATAGGGAATAAGAAGCATATATGTTGGGTACAAAATAAACAGGGGGAGGTTAAGAACAGTATGGGGAATGGAGAAGCCAAAGAACTTATATATATGACCTGTGGACATGAACTAAGGTGGAGGAATGCTGGTGGGAGGTGGGGTACAGGGTGGAAGGGAATAAAGGGGAGAGAAAAATGAGATAACTGTAATAGCATAATCAATAATTTTTTTTAAAAAAGACCTAAATAAATAACATCAGAAACAATAAAGTATATAGAAGAAAACATAGATACTGAACTTATCAACCTATGTAATAGAGAACATTTCATGAATTAGATGTCAAAGGCAAGGGAAGTTAAGGCAAAAATAAATGAATGGGGCTACATTAGACTAAAAAGCTTCTGCACAGCAAAGGAAACCACTAACAAAACAAAACAGCAATTGACTGGATGGGAAGTGTTATTTGCGACTTGAAAACAACAACTAAGACAGGGGGTTAATATTACATATACATAATATATAAATATTATACATATTTATATACATGTAATATATATATATATATATTTATTACATATATAAAATCATACAACTCAACACCAAATAAATAATCCAATTAAGAAATGGGCAGAGGACCTAAACAGACACTTCTCTCAAGAAGACTTACAAATGGCCATCAGATATAAAAAAAGATGTTCAACTTCACTTGATATTTGGGAAATGCAAATCAAAACTACAGTGAGATACCACCTCACATCTGTCAGAATGACTATTATCAACAAGACAAAGATAAATTTAAAAAATTTAAGAAGTGTTGGAGAGATTGTGGAGAAAAAGGAACCCTCATTCACTGCTGGTGGGAATTTAAACTGGTATGACAACTATGGAAAACAGTCTGGTGGTTCTTTAAACAACTAAAACTAGAGTTACTACATGACCCAGCAATCCCTGATACAAGTACCTACACATAAGATATAAGCACACCTATGCAAAGACGTAAGCACCATATATTTACTGCAGCATTATTCATGGTGGCCAAGACATGGAGACAATCAAAGTGTCCTTTGATAGAGGATTGAATAAAGAATACATACATATATAATGGAATACTACTCAGCCATAAAAAAGATGAAATACTGCTATCTGCAACAACATGGATGGACCTTGAAAATATTATGCTAAGCAAAATGAGTCAGTCAGAAAAAGCTAAGAACCATAATATTTCACTCATATGTGGGGTATAAAAGTGAAACTCAGAGACAGAATAGTGTGGCGGTTACCAGAGGGAAGGGGGTTTGGGAGTAGTAAAGGGTAAAGTGGGCCAAATATATGGTGATGGAAGATGATTTGCCTTTCAGTCGTGGGCACACAATGCAGTGTACATGTCATGTATCATTGTGTACTTGAAATCTATATTACTCTATTACTCAATGTCACCTCAATAAACTTAACAGAAAAAGATAATATTTTCAACAGTGAAAACTCATAAATTACTTAGGAATATGTTTTACAAAGGATATATAAGAACTCTATATTGAAAATAAAAGAGAAATGTTGATTAGATAAATTAAAGAAAATGAATAATTGAGGAGGTATACCTTTGCAACAGCATGGATGGAACTGGAAAGCATTATGCTAAAGGAAATAAGCCAGGCGGTGAAAGGCAAATACCATATGATCTCACCTTTAACAGGAACCTAATCAACAAAACAAACAAACAAGCAAAATATAACCAAAGACACTGAAATTGAAAACAGGCTGATGGTGATCGGAGGGGAGAGGGGAGGGAATTTTAGAAAAAAAGGATGAAGGGTGCAGGAGCAATTATAGAGGATGCATGGACAATAATGGGTGGGGGGCAGGCGAGAGGGAGGTGGAGAGGACTGGGGTGGGGGGAAAAGGCAGAAAACTGTACTTGAAAAAATAAGTTTTAAAAAGTATTAAAAAATCGAGGAGGTATATATCATAGTCATCATTTGGAAGAATGAATATTATTAAATTATTATTTTTGCCTAATTTGATGTATAGATTTCATGCTATCTAATCTTAAATCAGCCATATGTATATAGAAATTGACAATGTATTTTTAAAATTTGTAGCAAAATGCTAAGAAACTAGTATACCCAAAGTATTCTAAATAAAGAAGAGCAAAGTTGGAGTACTTATACTACCTAACTTCAAGACTCTCCCTCTGACACCTCCCCCTGGGGTTGTGTATCATATTAACATGTAGTGTTTCCAGCTACCTGCCATTGTTACAAAATATTGTTCTAGTGAAAAAAAAAAGATAAGGAAGTACCAACGTCATAGCAACAGCCAAACAAAAGCTCAAGTTCAGAACAGGGGAGGGCGAACCACACTGATGACAGCAGTGTGAAGTCAGTGGGCAAACACTGCAGGTGTGCAGAGCTATGCTGAAACCAGGAGCTGTGTACCTCACAATGTGTATCCACAGAACTGAAAATGCTGCTGCTCTGTATGAATGACAAACCTGGAATGGACAGTTTAGTAAGCATCGAATAAAGAATTTAACCTTAAAATAAGCCAGTGTTGTATCAATTGTATTTCAAAGTTCACCAAATCTATAGTCTCGCTTAATTCATATCACGGTTAAATGTTAACATCTCATGCTAGGCCACAGTTGCTCCTGATTGGCCCACTTTAATTTGTCTTCACTGTTATCACCATCACTGTCACTGCTACTGTCACTATCACTATCAGAGCTCAGTGCAGTTAGGTGTCCCAGGGCTTCCTTTTGTTTCTGGCTGATTGCAAAGTCAGCCATAATCCTCTGGGTGAGGCCCTCACAAACAGAGAAGCTGAAGGCATTCGCCAGCTTCACTATTTCAATGGCCTGGGCAGGGCTGTTGGATGCTTTTGTACAGTCCATAAGCTCATTCAGCAACTCATTTCTAGGAATCTTATTATGCTTGCTGAAAAGCCCCAACATTTTCCAGGCTCCGTGAGTTCTGCTAGCCGGTAAGAACAGGACAGCTATTCAGTTCAGAGAGCTGGATAGCCAGTCAGGTGTGGTCTGCTTGGCGTCTTGACTTTCAGCACAGTCAGCGAACGCCACCTGAAGCTCTGGTGGGTGCTGATCTCTTGCCATGAGCATCAGAATATCTTCTTTCAGGTCACTGCCAAAACTGTGATCATATTCTTTACTATCTTTCCAAATTTGAGGAAAGTTATATTAATCAAGATAATGTTATTTTTCAAGTGCGAGGGATAACAATTGAATTAGTAGAACAATACGTAAATTCCCCAAATAAATTCCAAAAATAGAAACAAACTTACTCAGTAGTTTTCAACCAAGGTGTCAAAGCAAGCCAAAAGAAATTAAAAGTCTGTTTAAAAATGGTGATGGGAAATCTGCACATACATAGGAAAAATAAATAAATTTTTATTCAGGCTTCACTCTTTAAAAATTAATTTAAATTTTATTTTAAAACCTAAATGTAAAAGCTAAAATTATGAAGATTTCTGAAGGAAATGTAGAATTTCTTCATGACATGGGGAATAAATATTAAAACAAAACATTGAGAAATTATAGTTCATTAAAATTAAAAATTTGTGCTCATCAGAATACATCATGAAGAACATAGATTAGCATGTAATGGATGAAGAAAATATTTTTTAACTTGCATTTTTTATCCTCACCTGAAGACATACTTATTGATTTCAAAGAGGGTGAAAGGGAGGGAGAGAAACATGATACTAGTGAGAAATATCGATCAGGTGCCTCCCACACTGTGCCCTGACCAGGACTAAACCTACAACATAGGCATGTGTCCTGATGGGAATCAAACCTGTGACCTTTAGGTTTATAGGACATACACTCCACTTGAGAGTCACAGCAACCAAGGCCAAGAAAATATTTTTTTTTTAATGTATCTTACAAAGGATTGATATCTAGAATATTTAAAGCATCCCTACAATTCCGTAATAATAAGACAAACAAGTAAATAAAAATCTTAAAGATAAAGAGAAAATCCTAAAGCAGACCAACAAAAAAATACAGTATATGTCAAGCAACAAGAAAGAAACAGAAGCCCAAAAAGAAAAGCAGTGCTATAATATCTTCACTGTTCTGAATGAAAAAAAAAATTATTAACAGTATTTATACCTTGCAAAAATATCTTTCCATAATAAAGACAACCTGAAGATTATTTTTCATAAAAAATTGGAAGTAATTTATTATCAAAAGACCATAATTTCAGGAAATGTTAAAGGAAGTCATTCAGAAAGAGAAAAAATGGTACAAATAGAAATCTGGTTCTTCACAAAAGAAAGAAGAATTTCGGATATGGCAAATGTGTAAAAACATAATTAAATATTTCAGTACTTCTCTCTCAGTAATTGATAAAACATGTAGGCAAAACTCATAAGAGTATAGAGTAATTAAACAACTATTACCAAACATTTTAACTAAATTGGCATTAATAGGTCACTCCATCTAAGAACAGAATACACATTCTTTCCCGATGGACATTTGACCTATATCCTAGATTATAATACAAGTAGTGATTAAAGTTTTTTAAATCATACAAACTGTATGCCACGATTATTATAATGGAATAAAGTGGTGAATCACGAAAAGAAATATATATGGAAAAATCCCAAATAATTGGATATTAAATACATGTTTTATAACATATAAAATAACTTAAAAGGAAGGTTGAAGATAGTGCAGTTTTTAAAAAGTACTTTGAACGAAATTAAAATGACAATACAACATGTAAAAAATTGTGGTATCTAATTAGGGCAGTGCTTAATTAAAAGTTTATAAAATACTTATATAAGAAAATAATAAACATCTCAAACCAATGGCTTAATTTCCAAATTTAAAAGACTAGGGAAAGAAGAACAAAATAAATCCAAAATAAGCACATAAAATAAGAAAAGTAAGGGAAGAAGTCAATGAAATGGAAATAGAAAACTGTGAATTCAGAACATATAATTAATAAAAATATAAATTCCTTGCCAGACTAATCATGAAAACAGAAGCATAGAAATTTTTTAAACATGAGTAATAAGAGAGTAGGCCTCATTACATATCTTATGATATTAACAGCATTATAAAGAATAGTATGAACAAATTTATGTCAATACATTTAACAAGTTAAATGAAAAGGATAAATTCCTTGAAATACCTATAATTCCATAACTAACCAAAAAAAAGATATATAATCTGAAAGGCCCTGTATCTACAAAGAAGTGGATTTTGTGGTGAAAGCATTTCTAGAAAAAAAGTAGCTTATATGGTTTTACTGGTTAATTTAAGCATTTCAACAGAAAATATCAATTTTACATAACTGATATTAGAAGAATATAGAAGAGGAAGAAACACTCTCCATCTCATTTTATGAGGTCTGGATTACTTAAGAACCAAAACTATATAAAAAGATTATCATAAAAGAAAATTAGAAGCTAATATTTTTCTAAAACATAAAGGCAATATTTTGCCATTACCCAAAATTTAGAAATTAAATATGTATGGGGGGGATGTGTGTGTGTGTGTGTGTGTGTGTGTGTGTATATATATGTATGCATATGTGTATACATATAGAGAGAGGGATATATATAGATAGATAGAGAGAGAGATTAATTTCTATACATATATAATGAACTCTAACTTGAATTTTATTTAAATTTAGAAAAAGTTAGCAATTAAACACAATTATTAATATGTCATGACCAAGTGTGAGTTCTCCTAGAAATTTAAGATTAGCTTATAATTTGGAAATCAGTTGATTTTTAATTAAAAAATTAAAACCATATGGCCATCTTAATTTGGAGATGGAGAAAAAATTATTCTTAAGAAAAAATTATTTGACAAACTAGTATACATTAGTGATAAAAACTAGGAATAAATGGAACTTCCTCGATCTAATAAAATCTATGAAAATCCTATAGCTAGCATCACATTCAATGATAAATTAATACGCAGTTCCCCTGTAAGAATGTGAGTGAGGCAATGATTTCTGCTCTCACCATTTCCATACAACACCCTGTACTCCCAGAGTTCCACACCATGGGAATTAAAGTCGGACAGAGGAGGAAGCAGCAGTTAAATGTTCTTTGTTTGCAGATGGGATGATCTTATATCTAGAAAATACTGAAGATAAGAAAAGTACTAGAAATAGTGACTTTAGCAAGATTGTATGAGATGAAGGTAGTGTTGTACTTATATATTCTGAAAATGGGTAAACAAAAAGTGAAATTTAAAAACAAATTACATTGTAATATAATTAAAATTATGAAATATGGATAAATTTGAAAATTCTGTATGAGACTTATATACTGAATCTATAAAATATTTCTTAAAGAAATTGTAGAGGACAAGTAATTGAAGAGATATGCTTTAATCAAGGATCAGAAGAATCCATATTTTAATTATTTCTCCTCCAAATTGATCTATATATCTATGGATTCAATGTTATTTCAACCAAAAAGATAGAAAGTTTTCTGTACAAAATCACAAGCTAATTCTAAAGTATATATAGAAATCCAAATTATCTGGAATAATGAAAACATTTTTGAAATGTAGGACAAATATGGAGAACCTATAATAATGGCTTTTAAGATTTATTTTAAAATTACAATAATCGACACAGTATGATGATGGCATAAATCTACGCATATAAATCAAGAGAACAGGATAGACAATCTAGAAATAGGCCCACACATGTGAGCTGGTTTCTGACAAAGCAGTCAAGTAAATTATATGGGTAAACAGTAATATTTGCATCAAAATCTGCTAGAACAATTGAATAGTCATATGCTAAAAAATCTCAACCTTTACCTAGTGCAATATTAAAAAAAATAACTAAAAATGGATCTTATATATGTACAGGGACAAGTTAAAACTACAAAAGTTCAAAAAGAAAAGAGGAGGTAATTATAGTAATCTTGTCTTTGACAAAGATTTCTTAAAGAGGACACAAAATGCTCAAAATATATACAACAAGTAATTTGGACTTCATCAAATGTGAAATGTTTGCCCTTCAAAATATATATTCACAAAAAAGAAAGGAAAACCATGATCTGGAATACGATTTACAAAACACGCATCTGACAATACAAAGGTAGTGTATGTAACATTCAGTTAACTCACATTGTCAGTGAGTGTATGATGTATGTGTATATCTCCCTCAAACATCACACTTGAAATATGTAGTTTTTCACATATCAAGTATACCTCAATGAAGTGGCAAAAATGTCTAAACATATGTCTATCCTAAGACCAATTCTTCTGCTCCTAATTATTTAACTCAAATAAATACATACATCCATTAAAATACTTATATAAGAATTGCATATCAGTTTTATTCTTAATGTCTTAGTCTAAAAATTTAGTTTATGTGTCCATCAATAGGAAAATGCACAAAAAACAGGAAATACTGATATATATGTGTATATATATATGTATATATATGTATATTTAGTAGAATATGTGTGATAAAAATGTGCAAACTACTGATACACAAACCTAGGTGGCTAGATCCCAGAAACATTATGCTGAATGGGAGAATCTATATGACTCCATCTATTACTGGAACAGGCAAAACTAATCTATGGTGAAAAAATCTGAATAGTGTTTTTCTCTTGGGTTGTAGGAGTAGGATTTAGAAGAAGGAGGTTGAAAGATGTTTTGGGGGTGATGGATTACCTGCATCTTGATAAGATTTTAAGTGATACAGGTCAAGGTAATGGTCGAGACTCATGCAACAGTACACTTATGAATTATGCAATCCATTATAAATCTTCAAAAGAATAAAAAAGCTAGGTTAAATACAGATCTTTAGTTAATGATGTATTTGTAAGAAGGTGTAGGTATGTCTGAAGCTTCAAAATGTACTTTTATAATGATGAGTGCTGTGTGGATAGTAAATGGACAGATAATGTGATTAAGCAAATATAGTAAAATATTAACCATATAATCAAAGTAGTAGGTATGTGAGTATTCACTATACTGTTATTTCAATTTCCCCATGTTTTTAATTCTTTTCCATAATTACCTGCTATACCTTTCATATCTTCTTAATAAGAAGTGAAGTTCATTTTTCCACCCTTGAATCTTTACTGGCTCTGTAACTTGCCTTGGCCAAAATATGTGGCAGAGTAATGGTGTTATAGCTCTAAGACTAGACTTCAGAAAACAGTCTGTGCTTCACCTGCCTCCTCCATGTGAATAGCTCCAGACCAGCTTGGCTGAAGAATGACTCCCACACTGAGGGAACTGCAAATGCTACAGCCAAGGTCACCTGAGAGTCAGTCAGCTACAAACATGTGAGACAGCCTAGCCAAATTCAAAAGAACTGTGTACTTGACCCTCATCTCACAAGATGCTTATGGCACTTGGCCAAAACTGGAGCCTACACATCTGATAGTTTATGAGGCAGTGGCTACCGGTACATGTTGGTCTTTTGTATATTAAGTAACCTCTCTCAACTTCTATTTTTCATAGCATCTATTTCGTAGGGGTGTGGAGATTAGTTAAGATAACTCATCCAAATGGCTTAGAACAACTGAAAACGCATACATGTTTAAAATTACTGGCTGATAATACCATCCTCATTAACTCAAAGAGCTTCCATGATGAGCAGCTCAAAAATATAACCGCCAAATCCTTTGGAATATAAAGTTTAGGCATGATTTATTAGTGTTTACCAAGTCAGTACTCTTGTTTTGATGCCAATCTAAATTGAGGCTTATCAATTCACATCATATTTAGAGTCTAGTCATTCTCTTCAGTTTCAGAAAGTTGAGGTCTCTCAAAGAGCAGCCCTGGCAATCAAAGGCGACTTTCTGTTATTCAATATCCTATTGCATTGTGTCATTTCTAAGACTAAGGTCTCCAGGCTCATTTTATTTATAAAACAAGTCACCTAAGGTGAAACCTTGTCCAACCACCTCTCCCAACCATATACAAAGATCCACTTTCAAAGAACTTGGTCCCTTAAGTATGCTTTCCAAGCAAATTGATTGGGTGGCTTGGCACAGGAAATGAAACCCCTTAAAATTATAAAAGCTGTCTGTGCCTCTCAGACAAAGGTGACTGCCAAAAGTTCTTGAGTTTCTGCAAATTCTCCATTGCTCAGTTGGGGCAAATGAACAGGTCTCCTCAAACAGAAGATATTTAATATCTGAAAGATTACCACAAAAGAAATATGGTTTTGACACCTGACAATGGAGAATGGAGCACTCACTAGGAGCTCTGCTCCACATGAGGCCAATGGCAGCAATGATATTTTTTCTAGATCAGAAATCACTCTCCAGAAGGATGAAACTGAGGCTGGTCTACAAATGTTCACAATCACCTCTTTCCTTTTACAAAGTGTAACCAAAACAAACTTGTTCGGAATACTGCTTTTAAAACACCTAACAGATATTTCCCCCATTTCTTTGACTGTGGGAGACTATGATAAAACCCTAAACTAATTTCTTTGTATAGATTAGAGTAATTGGGAAGAGGTAGCTGCAGTTGGTGTTTGACCCCCTGGGGCATGAGGATACCTGGAGCAGCCCTGTGTTTTTTGGGGTGTCTGGTGTTAAATCAGCTACCCTTCTATGCAGGCCTCTCCTTGGGGGTTGGATATTTATATGAATACCAGTGTCATAGAAGGGTATAGAGTTCTGTGGCTGAGGGGCTGCATACCCTGGAGAAAACATCGGTCAACACTCTTAGTTTAAAATGAAGGTGAAAACACAGCAAGCCTGTCTATCCACCCTTCAGGAAAGTTGGCAGAGTTCTTCTGTTATTGGCTTAGTGGAAATTTATATAACTAGGAGTTGGGGGTCTGAGAAGCAGAGTCTCCAGAGTATGTGCTGCAAATCTTAGAGCTTTGCTGTACACCGTGTGTCAAAGTACTGCAGCACCAGGGGCAGTTGCCGGTGATCCACGAAGGTCTAATGCTGTCATTTATATCTAGCAAACTCTGAAGTAAACTGAGTTCTTTTCTGCAGTAATTCTCAGACCTTTGAAAGTGCTAAAAACATAATGCAACTGAAAAGTGGAGGTACAATATGCAGTGTCACTCAAATTCATTTGATAATGACATACATTTTCCCCCACAAAGCATTGCATGCAATTCTCAGAAAATATTGTGCAAAATAGAGTCTTTGAGGGACCATGGAAGAACCATATCTGTAAAGTTAATGTAATCCTAGTAATAGAAAAAAGCTCCAGTCAATGGGGATGACTGAACCCCCAGGCTCTCTTGCATGTCCCCTCAAGCCCAAGTTGAAAGCTGCTTTTTATAATCACAGGGGGAAAATGGTCAAAAGAAATATTTGGGAGGGAATGAGATCAAGTCTCCCATGGAAGTCTAGGCATGCCATTACACTAACAAGTAGAGTAAACCTGCATTTGCATTAAGCGCACCCATAAAAGGGCAAAGGAGGCAGATCTCAGTCAGTTCCCATGCATCTCTTCTCCTGCAACTACCAGTTGCCTCTCAGTTCTCAGGGTCCCAGGCCTTTAGGTACATTGTCTCTCCTGATGGGAGGAAAGTGAGATACTTCTGACCACATGAATGAAATAAAGTGTGGCAAAATGGTTATTTATTAATGATATCAAGGAGCCAGAGAAAATTTAATTTTCTCCTTGGACAGCTGTCTATGTGGTGGGAAGAAATCTGGACTAGGTTTTAGGAGATTAGTGATCCAGTCTCAATATATAACCCAGATACTACACTATCACTTCCTCATCTTTATGATGAGATCCATGAAAATAATCCCTAGGATAACTGTAAGGGTAAAAGATAAAACAAGTCTGAATCTGTATCAGACCACATTTTCTCACTTAATCTTATTCAACACCCCCTTGGCATTTATTGAGTGATAGTTATCCTGGTCTATCAGGAAAGGAGAAAGGACATGGGAAGGGCACTTACAAAGAATTTCTAACTTTTTCTATGCAGTACACTGTTCAGAGAAAGAGCTACTTAGTGATGGTAGCATCTTCCCAGAGGGTTGCAAGATGGTTTAGGTGCCGTGGCACTAACACCATTGCTAATTCTTGTCTATAGCCATTGTCCTTTGGGGTGCTGGCATAGCAAATAGTAATTCCTTCATCTTTCCTCCCTATCTCCCTTCCTTCGTTACTTTCTTCCTTCCTTTCTTTCACCATCTGTCCCTTTCTTCATTAAATGTATAAAATACAATTATAGAAACTAATCAATTTTTTGGTGTAATGCAAAGTTTTGCACTTAATATAAGACTCATGTTTCTTATTCCCATATGCTATACAGCAGTAGATAATTATTACCCTCTCAATATTTCCAGAAGTATTGGATTGAGTAGGATTGTGTACGATTAGATTTAAATGTGACAAATGGCACATAGCCTTACAGTTTAGTAATAATCATGTCCATAACAACACACAATGAAATTTGCCCAAACACTGTTCTTAGAAATGAATGCGGGTGATAATACAAGTTGGTGTTTCAGGATCACATTTCATATTGAGGCCCAGCTTACTGTGAAATCTAAATAGCTATATATATTTTCAAATGGTACTAGAACAATAGTACTAAATCGTTACACGTTATTTTTTGCACTGTGTTGCAAAACAATGTTCCCATATGGTGAGACTGTTTATTTTGCTAGTTAACATAATCATTACACAAACAGTGCATCTCACATGATTATTGCAGCTTTTCACATTCAATGTGATTCAATGATTCCTGCATTCCTTTTCACATTCAAGCTTGATGAGTCTGACATTCTACTATTTAAAGGGTTATTTCCAATTGCTGGCAAAAGGAGTTATAGTTAAGCATTTGATATAATTGCTCAGATATGCTCATTAAATGATAAAAGGAAAATAATATTGCCCAAATAGTCTCTGCAAGGTTGTTTTATAATAAGGCAATCATTTCTGAATGGGTATGTGTTCTTTCTCAGGGTATCTCCATGTACCCTATTTATTTCAAAAAATATAACTGAATTTGACTAATTTATTAGGAAACAATACTCTACAACTTTCAAAGAATAAAGTGCTTGAGTCATTTGATTATGTTACCAAGATGTAACTGGCAGGATTGACCTTGTGGTTGGGTAGATAGCATATGTGTCCACTTCTGTGAGGAGACTTGAGGAACTATAAGATGCTCCTGATGACTCTAAAATATCCACTAAATAATAATAATTCTAGAATGGTATTTATCATTTGCTGTGGGATATGATTTTACATTAGAGGTTTATTCTATGGGATGAAACCACCAAACCTTTGAAAAGGATATATTTATATCATATCAGCCTTTTGTACTTGACTCTTATGAGGTTAACTCTTCTGCAAGGAGATTGTATTGAAGAAAGCTCTGAAGTATGAGCTAACTGGGTGGTACTTATTAAATAAGGACTGGAAGTTCTCAGACCCAAAGGGAAAAAGAGGGTCTTTGGTGTGGTCATACTGACAATATCCTAATCCTATTTGGTGCCAGCCCTAATCAAGAGACTGCCTTGCTTGGCTGGAAGAGAAAACAGTCAAGAGCTCCAGTGATGACCAAGAGCTTCAAAAGGCCATTGTGGAAATTCTTTTTAATGTAAGCCAGTCCAAAAGTAGTTTAAAGGCCTATTTTTAATAAATAATTGAGAGCTGAAGTTTCTCTCTCCATGGATACACACACACACACACACACACACACACACTTATCCACCATGACCACAAAAATCAGTCTTAGCAGTTGGTAAATGACTTATAATAAATGTTGCCATTCAGATTATGCATACATACTCACACTGCTAGGTTCATGGAACATAAATCTCTGGCTCAGCATTGCACTTTTGATTCCAACAACCTAGATATTAGAATCTGTGGCAACTAGGCAGCAACTTAGGATAACAGAACGCATTTTAATGTAAAGAATTGGAGAGGGAGCAGGAAGATGTAAGAATAGCAAATAACTGGCATGTAATAGGTACTAAGTATAGCACAGAAAACCTATTTCTTGATGTTAGTTTGTTTCAAAAGATAAATTAGAATAGTTCTTAGATGGCTGGCTTCAAAGACAGATTTTAAAACCAAAGGCCATTCAACAAAAATGTAGAATTTGAGGCTAAGTTAGAGAACAGAATTATCTACTCCTCCCCTGTTTTCTCACTGAGCCTGGCCTCCTGCCTCCCTAGTTCTCACGCCTCTCCTGGCTTCTGGTCCAGGGCCCTGAAACCTCCACTCCATGTTATACCAGGAATGGCCTGTGGCACTTCAAGCAAGAACCCTTGCTCTTGCAGCCTTCAACAAGCTAACTGTATTTGAGCACATGATATTATGTGCTTAGTAAACAATTTTGCATCTCATTCTGTTCTTCTGGCCATCTCTCTCTCAAGTCTGATCTCTTGAGCCAGCAGCTATTTAAGCAAGTCATAGTACCACCAAGTGTCTTACCTAGATCTTAGAGTCAGGTGCTCAAGACAATGAAGGCATGAGTTTAGTCATTTCATCTATTTTCTGAAAACCTACTACAAACTTACCCTCAGCTTTAAGCTGCTGGATAATGATAAAATCTTCTCAACAACCTCTAATTTGGAAGTAAGGGGTCCTGAAGGAGAAAAGATGGGCTGTGACATATAAGCACATTGATATTAATAGAAATACAATCCAAAGACCATCCCCTATTGATGGTATGCCCTTTTAATGATTAGCTTTGGATATAGTTAAAAGTAATATGTACTTCCTAAGTTATTTTATAATGCCAGCATTATTCTAATAATAAAACCAGACAAAGGCATTACAAGAAAGTAAAACTACAGGCAAATATTTTTCATGAATACAGATACAAAAATTCTCAAAAAAATTTAGCAAAATAAATCAACAATTTTTAGACAATTATCTACACAACCAAGTTGGATTTATCTCAGATATGCAAGGCTGGTTCAACTGAAATTTACTGTTGTGATCCATCTATCAACAGATTAAATAATTTGACAAAATTCAACACCCATTCATTATAAAAATTATCAGAAAACTAGGACAAAAGGGAACTTCAACTTGATAAAAAAATTTCTACAAAAATCTATAGCTAATATTATAGTTAAAAATAAGAAAAAATTTTTCCTATTAAGATTAAAGATAAGGTAAGGATATCTCCTGTGAGTACTCCCATTCAACATCATACTGGGAGGCATCATCCTAATCCCAAAGCCAGATAAAGACACAACAAAGAAAGAGAACTATAGACCAACATCTCTGATGAAAATAGATGCTAAAATCCTCAAAAACAACAACAACAACAACAAAAAGCAAACCACATCCAGCAATACACTAAAAAGATCATATACCATGATCAAAAGGGATTCATCCCAGCGATGCAAAGATGAAACAATATTCACAAATCAATAAATGTAATACATTACATAAACAAAAAGAAAGACAAAAACCACAAGATCATGTCAATAGATGCAGAAAGGGCATATAATAAGGTACAGCACTCATTTATGATAAAAACACTCAGCAAAGTGGGAGTAGAGGGAGCATACTTCAACATAATGAAGGCCATATATGAGAAACCTACCACCAACAACATACTCAACAGGCAAAAAGTAAAAGCTTTCCAATAAGATCAGGACAAGAAAAGGATGCCTGCTTTTGCCACTCCTATTCAACATAGTATTAGACGTGATCAGACAAGAAAGAAGTAAAAGGCATCCAAACTGGAAAAGTGAAAACAAAACTGTCATTGTTTGCAGATGACATGATAGTGTACATAGAAAACCCTATAAACTCCACCAAAAAACTACTCAACTTAGTAAGTGAATTTAACAAAATAGTGGGATACAAATTCAGTATTTAGAAATTGAAGGTATTTTTGTATACTAACAACAAAATATCAGAAACAGAAATCAGGGGGAAAATCCCATTTGTCATATCAACAGGTGAAATTAAGTATTTAGGACTAAACCTAACCAAGGAGGTAAAAGAACTGTACTGAGAAAACTATACAACACTGAAGGAAGAAATTAAGGGAGATACAAATAAATGAAAATATGTACCATGTTCATGGATTGAAGACTTAACATCAACAAAATGTCCATACTACCCAAAGCAATTTATAGATGCAATACAATCCCTAATAAAATACCAATGACATATTTCACAGATATAGAACACACATTTCAAAAATGTACATGGAACTACAAACAACCCTGAATAGCTGCAGCAATTTTAAGAAAGAAGAACAAAGTTGGAGGGATTACCATACCTAACATCAAACTATACTACAAGACCATAGTAATCAAAACAGTGTACTAGTAGTATAGGAACAGACACATAGATCAATGGAACAGAATAGAGCACCCCAAAATAAACCGATGCTTCTGTGGTCAATTAATATTTGACAAAGGGGACAGGTGCAAGAAATGGTGTAAAAGTTGCCTTTTCAACAAATGGTGCTGGGAGTTGCTACTCTAAGTACCCAGTAGCTACCCTAAGAATCCTGAAACAGCAATTCAAAAGAATCTATGCACCCCAATGTTCATAGATGTGTTATTTACAGTAGCCAAGTGCTACTGTTAGCCAAGCAAACTAAATGCCCATCAGTAAATAAGTAGATCAAAAAATTGTGAATTTGTAAATACACAATGCAATACTATGCAGCAGAAAGAAAGAAGGAGCTCCTATCCTTTCTGACAGCATGGATGGAACTAGAAAGCATTATGCTAAGTGAAATAAGCCAGACAATGAAAGACAAATACCATATGATCTCACCTATGAGTGGAACCTAATCAACAAAACAAACAAGCAAGCAAAATATAACCACAGACATTGAGATAAAGAACAAACTGACAGTAACCAAAGAAGAGGTTGGAGGGGGACAATGGAAGCAAAGAAGGGGAAGGGTCATCAATGTCATGTATAAAGGACCCATGGACAAAGCCAAAGGGTGGTAGAATCAAGGGTAGGAGGTGGGGGCAGGTTGGGTGGCAGAAAGTGGTGGTGGGAAAATTGAGACCACTATACTTGAATAACAATAAAAAAGTAAAGGGATTGAAAAAATTAAAACATTAAAAATAAAAACAATTCCTATTTTAGAAGATACAATAAATACACATTTGCTTAGAAAAAATCTCTTTGTTCACTTGTTCAAGTACACCTCTAATTCCTATTAATTTGATTTCATTGAATTTTATAATACTTTTAAAAACAAACAAAAACATCATACTAGAAGTTCTAACTAATGAAATGTCAAGAAAAGAAAATATAAAGTATACAGATTGAGAAGGAAAAAACAAAACTGAGTTTGTTCAAAGATGACATAATTGCCTATACAGAAAATGCCAAATAATTTTTTTAAAATCCTGGAACTAATAAGTAATTACAGCAATATCTGAAGATAGAAGCTTAATATACAAAAGTTAATGTCTTTCCTACATATCTTCGATAAAGAATTGGAATTTGAAATTCAATAACACAATAACATTTACATTAATATGAAAAAGAATAATTACATATAAATCCAACAAAATATGTACAAGCTCTGTAAGAGGAAAACTACAAAATTCTGATGAAAGCAAAGATCTAAATAGAAAAATGTTTTAAGTTCATGCACTAGAAGACTCAGTATTGTCAAGATCTAAGTTCTTTCCAACTTGGTAACTGATTCAATGTAATCTCAATTAAAATCCCAAAATGTTATTTTCTAGATATCGACACGTTGCTTTTGTAGTTTGTATGTAAAGATGAAACACCCAGAATAATCAACATAATGCAAAAAAAAAAAAAAGAGACCAAATTTGGAAGACTGACACTGACTTTAGACTTACTATAAAGTTACAACAAGCAAGATGGTATTCATGTACAGAAAATAGACACACAGATCAACTGAACAGAATACAGAACACAGAAATAGACCCACACAAATGTTCAAATATACTCAACTTATTTTTGACAAAGGAACAAAGGAAAGTCAACAGAAAGTGAGGCTGTTCAACAAATGGTGCCAGAACAACTGGATATCCACATGCCAAAAAATGAATCTAAGCACAGACTTCACATCTTTCACAAAAATCAACTGAAAATGGACGATAAACACAAATGTAGGACACATGACTATAAAATTAATAGAATACAACATAAGAAAACTTAATGACCTTGTGTTTGGCTGTGAATATTCAGATAAAACACAATAAAGATGATCCATGAAAAAAAGTCCATGAAAATTAAAAACTTCTGCTGTGACAGATACTGCTAAAAAAATGAAGAGACAAGTCTCAGACCAAGAGAAAATATTTGCAGGACATTTATTTAATAACATACTTGTATTTAAAATAGATAAAGAACTTCAGAAACAATAATAAAAAGACAAGCGACCCTATTTAAAAAATGAGCAAAAGATCCAGTGAGACACCTTATCAAAAACTGGTATATAGGTGCCAAACAAGTATGTGAAAATGTTTCATATTATATGTCATCAGATAATTGTGAATTAAAAGAACAATGAGATGCTATCACACATCTATTTGAATGGCTAAAATATAAAAGCACCCCAAATGATGGTGAGGATATGAAGCAACAGGAACTCTCATTCATTGCTGGTAGGAATACAAATTGGCACAGACATTTTGGAAGGTAATTTGGCAGTTTCTCATAAAACTGAATGTATTCTTACCATATGACTCTGTAATTGCACTCCTTGGCATTTATCCCAGAAGTTGAAAACTAGTACACAGAAAAATTTGCACAAGGATGATTATAGTACCTTAATCTATAATTGTCACAACATGGAAGCAACCAAGATGTCCCTCAACAGGTAAATGAATACACAGTGGTACATCCAGACAATGTAATATTATTATTTTTTAAGACATTATTTTTTAAAGATTTTATTTATTTATTTTTAGAGAGAGGAGAAGGGAGGGAAAAAGAGGGAGAGAAACAGCAATGTACGGTTGCCTCTCACACAGCCCCCACTGGGGACCTGGCCTGCCACCCAGGCATGTGCCCTGACTGGGAATCGAACCAGGACCCTTTGGTTCCCAGCCTGTGCTCAATCCACTGAGCCACACCAGCCAGGGCAATGTAATATTATTTAGCAGTTAAAAAGTCCACAAAATGACATCAAAGCAACGTAAGTGCATATTGCTAAGTGAAAAAAGCCAATCCAAAAAGGCTACATACTATATGATTACAACTATATGACATTCTGGAAAAGCAAAACTGTAAGACAGTGAAAAGATCATGGCTTCCAGGGGTCAGGGGAGAGGGAGAGATGAACAAGCAGAGCACGGAGGGTTATTAGGACAGTAACAGAACTCTATGTGATTCAACGATGATGGGTTGATGTTATTTTATATTTGTTCAGACCAATTGAACAAAACAAAGAGTTAACCGTAATTCAAACTACAGACTTTGGTAAATAATACTCTATTAATATCAATTCATCACTTGTAAAAAATATATATATACTATAATAAAGCAAGGTGTTAATAGGAAAAATTTGGAGTCCTGATGGACTATGGAGAAATGTTTTAAAATATGTTTTATTATTATTTAAACATAGCAAAACCAACAGACCAGGAGCTAAATACCATTGAACTATAGTTTGCTACTCACTGTCCCCAAGAGAAGAAGGCATGGTATACCACATCATGGAAGGTCACACAGGCAAACATTGGGGTCAGTCAGAAGACATAGGGAAAGGGGGAAATTGTAAGAGCCTTTATTGCGGTATCTGTATGAAGAGAAAGGTGAGACAGGTTCAGGAACCTTTCAGTTTGAATGATTTCAGTGGGTGGGCTCTGGGCATGTGATGTCCCTGGTTGTCTAGTACATGCCTTGTTGTGAGAAAAGGTGGATAGTGGTTCATGGTGTGAGAGCCCCACAGAAGAGGTAGTTAGGGGTGTGGTCTCTGGCTTGGGCAGCTTGCATTTGAAAGGCACACTCATGGACCAGTTGTTTACTATCTCCAGAACTTGATGAATTCTGAAAGGGGAAATCCCTCCAGGGTCAGCAAGGCCCCTGATATAAAAGCATCATAACACAGAAAATTAAAAAAGAAATTCTCCTATGTTTCTTATATGTTAAATTGTATTTTATGTTTCTGCTTATGTTTCTTTATATGTTAAATTGTATTTTAAGTCTATTAATAAACATAAACATAATATACAATGGAACGTTCATTTTTACAGTTTTGTCTGGAATTTCTTACATGTTTTGAAAGGTATTTGCGTCTCAATATTTGAAGAATGATAGCTGAACAAAATGGCCAAAGCAAGAAAATCAACCTACTGTCCAGACAAACTATGTATCAAGGTTTGAAGGGACTCTTGCTTTTTTTTTTTTTATTTATTTTATTTTTTAGAGAGGGGAAGGGAGAGAGAAAGAGAGGGAGGGAAACATTAATATATGTTTGCCTCTAGCACACCCCCTACTGGGAACATGGCCAGCAACCCAGACATGTGACCTAGACTGGGAATTGAACCAGTGACCCTTTGATTAGCAGGCTGGCACTCAACCACTGAGCCACACCAGCCAGTTCTTGCTTTTTGATTAATATAAACAAAAGTATAAAAACTTCACGTGATGTGATAATACAATAGCACTCAGCTAAAAGGTAAATTACAGTCTATAAGAGGTATTCTCTGGTTATCAGAGAACAGAAAGCTTCAATGTGGCTCCTTCCAGGAGAGAACAGAAATGAAAGCCAGGACATGGGACACAATCATGTCCAGGGTTTTTTTAGACAAATGTGCTTTAGACAAATCCTCCTTTTCTAAATTGTCAATTAATACTTCGGGTGAGATCATCAGGCTCCTACAAACTGAAATTTTAAATACTGGTTTTTAGCTGTGTCCTCACCTCTCTCCCATTTTGGGGGAGGAGAGAGAGACACACACAGAGAGAGAAAGAAAGGTAGGTTCCTTCTGGCTTCCCAGATTTCTTAAAGTCTTCTTATCTCTTGATATTAACTTGGAAACACTTGCTAGTAGAAATGTCCTTTTCTATGTCTTTCACATAGCCCTGTTTGGAAGGCAGTAACAGGAATTAAATGCTGGATGACTGTTAGATTCTGTTATGCTGTGGTGGGAATTTTTTCCATTAGCTCATTTTTGTTTTCAAAGAACATTCATTGAAACTCAAGAATAACCTGGGCTTAATTTCTTCATGCAAAGACATGTCTTGCCAAGGAAAATGAAAAAGCCTATAAAGGCCTCTCTTTTCTGCACAGAAAAGCCATTGTCAATGAGTCAAAAGAAGACTTTGATATTTCTGAAGGGGAAAAGAACTAAAAACCTTTAGACACACTAGATCTTAAACCAGTTATTTCTTCCTCCCAATGATGCAGGGGTGTCCAACCCTTTGTGTCTCTAGGCCACACATTAAATACACAAACACTAACAAAAACTGATGAGCAAAAAAAAAAAAGGGGGGGGTTTAAGTAAATTTACAGTTTTGTGATGGGATGTATTCATAGCCATCTTGGGCTGCATGAGACATGTGGGCCACAGTTTGGATGCCCCTGGAGAGGTTCCTGAACATCTTTTAGGTGTATAAAAGTTGCTGGACTACTGGCATTCTCCATTTTTGGAGGAATGCTTAAAAGGAAAATTGAACTGGATATGGAAGGACAAGCAGGAAAAGTATAGGTTTGAGGTTAAAAACATCTTTTTAAAATATCAAGAAAAGAAAGGCTTTCGGGAATCTTTTATCAGAAGGACTACCAAAATGGAACCTCCGGTCTCTCACTCAGGAGAATGTGGCCTGAGAGAGTACCTAGTGATCTGCTGATGGTGTTTCCCCCTTTCATTTCCCCTCCATTCAATTTCATTTCATAACAGACTGAATCATGTCTCACTTGGGTGACATGCTTATTTGTCCTCCAATCTGCCAAAAGCATGGTCTTCCCACTCTTTTCTGTGTCACAGTCCAGTTAATGGAGGATTATCTCATTTGGAGGCATTAACTGTGCTAAGGATCCCAACAGACTACAGCAGGCTCGTAATCTGCCGCTGATGCTGAAATTTCATATTACAAATGCCAGTGATAAAGTCTCTCATTTGCTTCCCCCACCTTTGTTTGTCATGCAAAGATCTTGTGTCAAGATTCCCCTACACTGGATTGGAAGATGGGACACTGAAGGCTGGGTCGGCTAGTGGCAGCAGGGCTGTGGGGCATCCTGTTGCAGGTAAATGCTCCACAGAAACTTGCCCCCTCCACAAACTTGCATCACTTTTCTTTTCTTTCTGAGAAGCTCTTCTATATTCTGTAGTCTCATTTACAGGGTAATATACATTCTGTTTCATCATTTGTGAAATTCAGAAGGTATGTAAAAGAACCTCTGTTGGTCTATTGCTCTGGGTTCTATTGCTTGCCATGAAAAAGAACTGTGGCTCTCAATTCCAGTTCAGTAAAAAGGAAAGGAATTATTTAATTAAAAGTCATTCAGGTTTAGAGTAATGGAGGAATTTTTCCATTAAGTCCCATTCTCTTTGAATGCCCACAAACACAGTCCTGCATCCCCACCCTGCCCTTTGCCCAGTCAAGCCAGTCTCAGAACATGCCAGTCATAAGTATTGCCTTTTAGGAAAAAAAAAACAGACAAAGAAACTGAAGTCCATGGTTCACTTCTCCCATTTCCTCCCAGTAATCTGTGCTCAGCTGGCAGGCCTCCCGCAGTTCCCAGCACCACCAGCCATGTTGCCATGATCTGCAGTCCTTCCACCCCCTTTTGACCCTCATGGTCCTTCCTGGGCCCACCTCCAATGGCTACCCACCTTTTAGTTTAAATCCCAGCCTGGATCCTTCTCCATAACCCCATTTCTGTCTCTTCCCACAATTGCTAGCACTCCCGTATTTTCCACCTTTCTTGGCTGCCATTGTTAGTCCAGGCAATCATAGCCCTGTGGCATGGAGCAAACCATCTCAAAGCTCTGGCGCAGGTATGTAACCAAGGGAACCACCTCCCAGCTAAATTATGGGTCAAAGTCATGCCCATTTGCCCATGAAAGTCACTCCCATTTGCCCATGAAAGTCAAACTATTCAGCATTCCTATGAAGCTAGCCTGCTGTTACTGACATGCAAAGTAACCCTCAATGGCCCTGTTCCATGTCTTCCATTCCCCAGCCAAGTTTATGGAAGATATCCCATATTTCTGGACACTCCAAGTTCTGTACCTGTTCCACACCTGTTACAAGTAGAAGTCCTCTTTTTTTGTTTTGGCACCCTGAAAACAGCTGTGTCATTATTAAGAGAATAGGAATAAAGTTCTTTGCTCCAGGAATAGAGGGGAACATGCAGGGGGAGCCCTGTACATAGAATATAAGAGCACAAGTGAATAATCCTACTGGCTCTGAGGAAGGAAATTCAGCAACTGAAGACTTAGAGAAGCAGATTACAAGGATTAAAGACTGAGGTGTTTCCTGCCACACCCCAAGAACTCTTTTCCATCTTCCTTATTTTTTGTTGTTTTGTTTCCTCTTTTGTTGGGAAAAAGGATTTGAGAGCAGGGTTACTCTAAGGAATTTGCTTTAACAACTAGAATACTTTGCCAGGGAGTTACAAGATACTTGTTTATTTTTGCTTTCACTTTTATTTTTGCATTTTGACATTTAGGTCTTCCGAAATCATTCAATTAAAATGCAGGGTGGAAAGATTCTGTTCATATTCACTGCAATGACACGTTCCAGCTTCCTATCCACAAGCTGAATTTTTCTGAAGCCATTTTGTCTCCTAACAGCATTTATAGCTTTTTTTATCTCCTTATTTTGATTGTTTTAAAGTCTCTCTTTCTTTGTGAAATTTCATTTTACCAAAAAAGAATGATGGCAGACATTGAATCCAAAAGCTCTTCCATTCCAAATGACAAAAATAGAGTAATGCTAAATGCTGCGCTGCATGAAATCTTCTCTGTCTCTCCTTTCCCCAAAGCCCTTGCTGGCTCTAAAAAATATTCTGAGAACAGAAATTGAGCACTGCAAGGACACATGGTCTGGCTTTTATACAATGATTAAGTGACACTTCATCTCTTGTGTTTTTGAAAAAGGCAGCAGGGCTGTTTTCTCAAAACTGAAAGGAAATACTGTCAAGGATCTCACACTACATAGCTATTTTCAAGGCCAGTGACAACCCTATGATCTGCTGCTTCCTGATAGCTAAGGGACAGGCTCAGTGAGCAGCAAAATGTCTTGACATTGGCTTCTAAAGGCATATTCCTGAAACTTGGCCATGTGGGAGGCTATGCAGACTTCTTTCATGATGCAAATAAGGGTTTTAAGTCTCTTTGTTACCAGTTGGTAGCTGATGTTGGCATATACTTGAAAATGGGAGGCATGGCACATAGCAAACAAAATTGCCATTTAAAATGTTGCTGTCCAGTTAGGGAGTCTACAAATTAGACTATTAAAGCTAAATTGGAGTGAAATCAGACCTCATACATAGTAATGATCTCTGAAGTTTAATTTAAAGTTGAGTTTAGAAAGACCTATCATTTTATGTTAATGCAGACAGGCCAGACACTGGGAATGACAATAGAAAAATATATAAAACAAATGAGCACAGAAAAAGCTTTTTGTTTTTTGCAAGCTATTCATGTGGAACCCAAACAGTGGTGAATGCATGGCACTTCTTCCAAAATGCTCACACTCCTATCTGTCACCATCAATGACAGAAATAAAAAACAAGTTTGAAAAACTGCCTGCAATTCTCTTCAATTACTTTTGTAAGAGGGTGCAGCCAGGGGGCCCCCAAAAGAAGGATTTGTAATGGGGTCCAGAACTCAAGGTGTCCAGGAAATATTAAAAATATGGGATGTCCTCACCCCCACAAGTCTGAACTGGGGGATGGGACACATGGAGCAGGGCCTTTGAGAGTTGTTTTGCATAGCAACAGTTTTGCAGATAACCTCTAGAATGGTCATCTGACATATCTATAACTTTTAACTGGTTTCATAGATATGTTAAATAGCTGTGGCCATGCTTTGAGCCAGGGAGAAGGGAGTGACTTCCACCCAGGATGTAAATGGGAGGCAACGCCCCCTGGTTACAGTGCCTGTGTAAGAGCTTGGAGATGATTGGCTCCACACCACAGGGTGATGCCTGCCTGAACTTACTATGGCAGCCCAGAAAAGCTAGAAAATACAGGAATGCTGGCAAGTGTAGCCAATTGTGGGAGAAGTCGGAAATGGGCCTACAGAGGAAGATTAGCACTGGGATTTAAACCCAGGCAGCCATGACAAGAATCACCACATGGCTTTGCCACAGAATCACCATGCTGTGTTAGCAGAGAGGAACCATGCGGCTTTGGGTCTCCCTTTGCAACGCAGCTTAGGAAGCCAGAAAGCAAGATGTAGCAGCAATGCAGATCTCTCTCTTAGCAGTTTGGAAGAATGCAGGAGTGATACTGCGGGAAGGAAAGGAGTGAAAGGACTCTTGCTGGTGGGTCATGAGAAGGTACCACATGGGTTTGGGTTAAGAACTAGAGATCCCAGTGACACAGCTGATGGTGCGGGGAACCCAGGGAGGACTACCAGCCGAGCATGGATTACTGGGAAGAGCGAGGGGCTACCTGAGTCACAGACTTCCATTTCTTTTCCTGAGATATGGTACCCTGAACTGGGCAAAGGGGGAAGGAAGGACTGTGTGTGTTTGTGGGTATTTTAGGGGACTTTTGGATTTTAATGAAGACATTAAATCATTAGACTTAAGTCTGTATAACTTTTGAATAAATAATTCCTTTCCTTTTCACCAATCTCTAACATGGAGACCTACAATTCCCTGGCAGCGAGCAAGGCAAACCTAGTACAGGGGGACCCCAGGAGAAGGTCCATTCGGTAACATTGTGGGACCTCCTTCGCTGGTGGCCGATCAGGAAAATCATGGGAGACCACATGGGCAGTAGCTTTAAAGTAATACAACTACTTGTACATACTCAATGAAAGCCCATCAAAACTAGTCAGGAAGGATCCACTCTATAAAAATAGAATCCCTTCATCCCATGAGGTCAATCACTGCTTGGAGTTGACCTGCTCCCATGTTCTCTGTTATAAACTCTGTGTGTTCGGTTCAATTCTTTCTCGCTATCACCAAGAACCTGCTTACCTGTGCCCACCTGTGACAGTTTCACTGAGGATGAAACTAAATTGGCTAATGAGAAACCATGGATAATGATTTCATAAACAGCATAAACCATCCCCATATATTTGATAATTTCATTAAAATCTTTCATCCAGATTCATTGAGATTGACCTAAAGCGTAATTTCAGTTAACGTCACATGAGCAATTTGTGACAGCCTCAAGATTATATGCATAATTGTCCAGTTTTCCATATAATCAGGGGTTGGCTATTAAATCCTTAATTCAAAATGATAATTAACTAACATTTATTAAGCTCTTGCTAAGTGCCAGCTACTATAACAGATGCCTTATATATACTTAATATCACATCATCACTATGAAGAGTTACTATTATTGTCTTCATTTTGTAGAATAGGAAAGTGAAGCATGGAAGGATAAGTAAACTACACAGATAGATAGCAGTGGAGTAGATTTTCAAACCTAAGCAATTTGACTTTAAAATCCATGTCCTTAATTACTACATTACGTTTTGTTATCAAAACTTTACAAACCTACAGGAATAAATCTAAAATTTTAAAAAAAGCTCTGATTTTGTGCCCTGGCTGGTGTAGCTCAGTGGATTGAGCGTGGGCTGGGAATCAGACGGTCCTGGTTCGATTCCCAGTCAGGGCACATACCCAGGTTACATGCTGGGTCCCGGGTGAGGGTCATGTGAGAGACAACCATACATTGCTGTTTCTCCTCCTCTTTCTCCCTCCCTTCTCCTCTCTCTAAAAATAAATAAATAAAATCTTAAAAAAATGCTCTGATTTTAATTTTTCAATATTACATTCTTTTTTTTTAAGATTTTATTTATTTTTAGAGAGAGGGGAAGGGTGGGAGAAAGAAAGGGAGAGAAACAGCAATGTGTGGTTGTCTCTCACATGGCCCTCACCGGGGACCTGGCCTGCAACCCGGGCATGTGCCCTGACTGGGAATCGAACTGGGACCCTTTGGTTCCCAGCCCACGCTCAATCCACTGAGCTACACCAGCCAGGGCTCAATATTACATTCTGATTAAGTAACTCTTTAATTATCCATGTTGCTTAATTTGGCTCCATTGAGTTAGACATTTATGAAAATTGAACTGCCCTCATGTTTTCTCTATAACCTTTTGCTTCTTAAGAAAAAAAAATGAATACCTTCATTGACATCATCAGAACCACTGAATATTTGTGGAGTTTAAAAATATGCCAAGTATTAGTCACAAAGACCTTACAGACTTGCTTGTGGTGTTTATTCACTTTTAATGTCATCACATGTTTGAAAACATAAAATGTGTAATATTGAAATGGGGTACAGAGCATGTCCCCCCACAGCTCATGGTTGGAGGAAGGAGAGAAGTGAATGATACAGCTTAAGATAATTTTCATAACAATGGCAAGTGATAGCTGTGTCCTTCCTAAAGGGAAACTGTGCTGCCACCTGGGTAAAGGCCTGTGTGACCTTCAGTATGTATAGTGCCAAGTATCAAGTCACATAGGAAGCCCTGGGTCAGCACTCAACATTCGGACTGCCAGCCATGAATGGGTCCATGTTGTTTGAAATGCTATAGAAGGGCCCTGCCAGCCTGGCATGAGGCATGGTGTGTAAGGAGGTGCCATGTGGTTTTGGATTAAGAGCTGAAGGAAGAAAGAGGAGACCTGCTGGAAAATCTGCCTGGAAGAACACCATGGCATGGCTAATGGAATTGTAGGGATGTGCCCCAGCCAAGCACAGATTAATGGGAGATACTTGGAATGCTGAACTCTGACCAGGAATGTTGAGCTATGGATTTCTGTTTTCCTGAAAGATGGTACCTCTAACTGGTGTATTCTGAAACTGGCCTGGTTTGGCAAAGGATGGGAGGACTATGCGTTTGTGGGTGTTTTAAAGGGAGTGGGACTTAATGGCAGAATTCTGCCATTATTCTAAACCTGTATAACTTTTAAACGAACAATTCCTTTCCTTTTCACCAAATTCTGGCATTGGGAATTGCGCTACCTACCAGCAGGTAATTGGACCCCAAAGCTGTTCCAGAGCAGCATAGGCTGGGGTTCTGTAACAATATCACACAAACGCAAGTAAGTAGTTAGAGACTACAGTGATCTCTCACGTATCGTGGGAGTTACATTCCAGAGACCCCTGCGATAGGTGAAAATCCATGAAGTAGCAGTGTTATATTTATTTTATTATTTATATATATTTTAAGGATTTATAAATCCTTCCCACACTCCTATAAACCCTTCCCACTCTCTTATTAACCTTTCCCACACTCTTATAAACACTTCATATGCTCTTAAACACTTTCTACACTCTTAAACCTATGCAATTTTAACAACATATAAAATTCTATATGGGTACTCACCAGTGAAGTATACTACAACTTGAATGATGAAGATCATGAATTATGTAGCTGTGCAGTACTGATGGCGATGAAGGTGACGATGAGATGAATGCACTGCACAGTCAAGAAGACATTACAGCTCTTCTGAAGGCACCACTTCATCAGGCGCTTCATCAGGTGGTGCAGTATCTTCGCCCTGGGACGTAACTTTTATTTTATTATAACTTTTTTTATCGTAATTTTTATTTTATTTCGATTTAATATTCTTTTAATACGTTTGAATTAACATTTTTAATATTTTTAAACTTTTTAGGCAAAAATAATTAAAATCATAAATGTTATGTATATACCTATATACCTCAAAATCCCGTGATATAGCGAAAACCCTGCAATACAGAATTAGATATATATATATATTTTTTAAATCCATGATACAGTGAAGCCACAATAAGTGAACCATAATACAGTGAGGGACAACTGTACTCTTATATGTATTCTTATCAGGTTCCATCATTTGATTATTCATGAGCTACTCCTTGGAAAATCAAGCATGTGACCTGAACCTTTTAAAAATGGGATTGATAATGACAGCTTGTCCAGACAACTAGCAGTGGGCTGAGGGTGGGGAATAGGCAGGGCTTCTCGCAGAGAGGAATTGGGCTACTGAAAGGGAACAGGCCACCTGCACACAGCCACACCTCTCAGAGGTAGGAGTTTCCAGCTTTGAAGTAGGCAGCCAGACCATACCTTTGTGAACTGCCTGGGGCCATGGCAAGGACTTTGAGTTTGCAGCAATTCCGTGGGACTCTGAGGTCACATTGAACTGATCTCCTGCCTTGCAGACACTCCACCTTCAATATGGAGGCCCTACTCCCGGCTGCAGATGCCTGCCCCTCCTGCAGAAGCCTTCCTTGGGGAGCCTGAGGAGCCTAACAACATTTACAGGGTCCCTTAATTAGAGTTTCAGTTTGGTTGCTGTTTGCTGGTAGTGCCTATTGTGCAACTTGCTTCATGTAAGGACTGGGACATGGGAGTTCTGGAGCTGACAGCACCACAGGAGTCCCATCCCCTCACTGCCCCACCTGGCAACATGGCAGCAGGGGGAAGTTCTTACACTGAGCATGTGCAAGGTTAGCAAGGTAATTGTATAAGAGGGAGAAATTCCTTCTACCTTCTTCAGGTACCATATTGGGGTGGGACTAGGATAAAGCAGGCACATGCTCAATAGAAGTTAAAATGGTGTCAGAGGAAGCTTCTAGACCAAAGAGGCCTGTGAGCCTAGCCAAGGGAAAGAAGAATAGAAGTGGACCCACACAAAGCACATGTAAGTTTAGGAGGTTAATTGGTCATTCTGAGAAAGTACATGGTTGTCCCACACCTGAAACTAATATAAACTCAGGGGAACCAAGAAACTCTCCCTTTCTCATCACTCACTGCTTGGAACCTGAACTCTGCTGGTGCACTGACCTTTCTTCTCCATGGGCCATGCTACTTTAGCAGTCACGTGGTCCATGACTTTCAGGAGGGAGTCTCTTTCTCTCTCTCAAATACCTGGTGGAGCATTTGCTGATACATTTTCACTCTCTCTGGCAGGGAGAACAGGACCTTGTGGCCCTAGAAGTTGTATGGTCAGTGGTGGCGCTGGATCCACACGGTACCATCCAAGAGGGAGCCTGAAGCTGTAAAACGCTGGAAACAGACAAGCTACCTGGATGACCACTTAGCAGCTACCTTGGGCCCCAAAGGATGTACTTTAAAATGGAACAGGAGCTCTGAGTACTTCCTTTTGATTTGCTCTTCCTGAAGATGGCTGCATTTTGTTGGGTTTTGCAAAGGAGATGAGCCTTGAGACAGCCAGACCCCCAGATTGTTCAGCATCTGAATAAAAACCTCTTTTCTTTCTTACCAGCCTTTCCCTCTAGAGTCTGAAAAACTCCCACTTTAGTTCAGTAACAGTATGAGGTATTTTTCTCTAAGATTTCCCAGCCATAATACCTGTAATGCACTTTCCATAGAAAATGTAGGGTTAACTGACTATAGGCTAAACTGAATATATGTTCTTCCTTGACAGGGGAATGTAAGTTACTCTGGCTGTGTGCTTGAATGGATGGATTCATTCAACATGACCTTGTTATGCCATTGATGTAACAGGAATACTGAGCTAGGTGATTCTCTACATTTGTAAGCACAAGCAAAGCACTCATGGTAGGGGTGGCTGCTGTCACTGAGATTTGAAATAACTTAAGCTTTGGGGTGATTTGTACAGGTGAAAAGAAGCAACATGGAAACATAGGAGCACATTTAATCTAAAAGCCCTTCAGTGAATAGTCAGTGGATTTCAAGCAGCCAGAGAAAACAGTTGATCTTTTCAGTGGCTACTGGTAGCAGTTCTGATATTCTAGGTTCCCTTCCATGTAAACCAAATTAAGTTTTCATGTTAGTTATCAGGAACATATAGATACAGATACAGACATACTGAGCATGTTTTAGTGATTTTATTGTTTTGTTTTTTTTCTTGTTATTTGCAAAAAATACCACTATTTAAAATAACAAAGTAGGAGGGGTCACAATACCTGCCATCAAACTACATTATAAGGCCATGGTAATCAAAACAGCCTGGTACTGGCATCAGAACAGACACATAGATTAATGGAACAGAATAGAGAGTGCAGAAATAAACCCGTGTCTCTATGGTCAATTAATATTTGACAAAGTGTTTAGAATCATAAAATGGAGTAAAAATAGCCTCTTCAACAAATGGTATTGGGAGATCTGGAGAGTTACATGAAAAAAAAAAAATGAAACTGAACCACCAACTTATACCATACACAAAAATAAACTCAAGATGGATGAAAGAGTTCAATATAAGTTGTGACATCATAAAAGTCCTAGAGAACACAGGCAGGAAAATCTCAGATATTCTATGCAGCAATATTTTCACCAATATGTCTTTTAGAGCAAGGGACAAAAAGGAAAGAATAAACAAATGGGATTTCATCAAAATGAAAACCTTCTGTATGGCTAAAGAAACACCAGCAAAATGAAAAGGGAACCAACTGTATGGGAAATGCAGATTTGCAAATGATACCTCAGACAAGGGTTTAATCTTTAAAATATATAAAGAACTCACACAACTCCACTCAAGGAAGACAAAGAACCCAATTAAAAAATGTGCAAAGGACCTGCACAGACACTTCTCCAAGAAGGACATACAGAGGGTCCAGAGACATATGAAAAGATGTTCAACATCACTAGCCATCAGAGAGATGCAAATTAAAACCACAATGAGATACCACTTCACACCAGTCAGAATGGCCATTATAAACAAATCAACAAACAAGTGCTATTGAGGCTGTGGAGAAAGGGGAACCATAGTGCACTGTTGGTGAGAATGCAGACTGGTCCAGCCACTTTGGAAAACAGTATATAATTTCCTCAAAAAACTAAACGTAGAACTGCCTTTTGACCTGGCAATTCCACTGCTGTGATCATACTGTAAAAATCCTGAAACACCAATCCAAAAGAACCTATGCACCCCAATGTTCATAGCAGTGTTATTTACAATGTCCAAGTCCTGAAAACAGACTAAGTGCCTATCAGTAATGGAGTGGATCAAAAAAAAAAAAAAAAAAAAAACCTGTGGTACATTTACACAATGGAATACTACACAGCAGAAAGGAAGAAGGAGCTCCTTTCCTTCATGACAGCATGGATAGGTCTGGAGAGCATTATGCTAAGTGAAATAAGCCAGACAGTGAAAGAAAAATACCATATGATCTCACCTATAAGTGGAATCTAACAAGTTGGAATCTAACCAACAAAACAAACAAGCCCAGTATAACCGAAGACATTGATAAAGAACA
The DNA here is from genome assembly GCA_004026765.1 of Micronycteris hirsuta. Lineage (NCBI taxonomy): Eukaryota > Metazoa > Chordata > Mammalia > Chiroptera > Phyllostomidae > Micronycteris > Micronycteris hirsuta. Next base: position 61,486 of record PVJI01008082.1, read on the forward strand.
AACTGACAGTTACCAGGGGAGAGGGAGAGGGCATAACAGGGCATGGGGGAAAAGGAGAAGGGTCATCCAGGAACATGTATAAAGGACATAGGGACAAAGCCAAGGGTGGTAGGATGCAGGGTGTGTGTTGGGGATGGGTGTGGCTGGGGGAGTGGTAGGGGGAAAATGGAGACAACTGTACTTGAACAACAGTAAAAAGAAAAAAAAAGGATATTGATAATATCTACTTACCCAGGGATTACTATACTGATATGTGCTCAGCAACAGCCACTGAAAAGGGGAGGAGGAACAGGCTACTAGCTCATGCAACTCACTTATTAGATAATCTTAGTTCATTATTTTGATAAATTTATGAGTATGTAGTCTCATTATCACTAAGCACAAGCAAGAAAACTGAGGCTCTTGGAGAGTTGTGAATTTCCCAAGTCCTACGAATAAAATAATATCATATACAACATTAACACCTGTTTTACTGGCTTCACAGTCCACTCATTATCTTGACCATAAAATAAGAGATTCCCCAAACAGTGGAGAGAATGTAAATTGAAGAATTTTTCAAGGTTATCAATTATATACATATACATTAAATATATACATATATATATATATATATATATATATATATATATATATATATATATATATATATATAAATTCAGCAAACATTTATCTGGATGTTATCACATGCCAGTTGTATGCTGCATGCTAAAGAAATAAAATCATAGGCCCTGGCTGGTGTAGCTCAGTGGATTGAGTGTGGGCTGGGAACAAAATGGTCCCAGTTCAATTCCCAGTCAGGGCACATGCCTGGGTTGCCGGCCAGGTCCCCAGTGAGGGCCACATGAGAGGCAACCACATATTGCTGTTTCTCTCCCTCTCTTTCTCCTTCCCTTCCCCTCTCTCTAAAAATAAATAAATAAAAAATAAATCTTAAAAAAAAGAAATAAAATCATGGTCATAATAATATCTAATAATCACTGAGAGCTTACAATGGACCAGACACTTTAATTCACTATCTCATTAAAATTTTACAAACTTACACAGTGGTTATTATTATTTTCTAAATTATTTTGTTTAAAAAAAATGAAGATTAGATAATTTTGGCCACTTGCTCAAGACCTATGTAGTGAGTGGTAAATGGTAAAATTAAATCTCTGAAAGCCCATAACTGAAGGTCTTACATTTCAAATTAGCCAAATGAAAAATCAGGAAGTACAATACAGATATATGGAATATCTTGAAGATGGACATAAATGACAATGGATGAAGTCTTTAGTCCGATTCTAAGAAAGTTGCATGATTGTTGTAAAATAACAAACAACTACTTGGATGCAGTGCCAATACATTGATATGGTCTGTTTTACTCTTTTATGTTATCAGTTTATTATTAATATAGCTTAGATTGCAAGCTCTCTCTTCAACAGTTGATAGTAAATTTTTATAACTCTTCACTCCTCAACTAGACATCCATTTTTACTCAACTGTATTAATTAAAACTCTTTTAGTTGTTTGTAATATAAATCCCCTCAATCCCCTTAAGGAAAGGACAAAAACAGGCCAGGAATGTTGATAGGAAGGTGTTATTGTGACAGGGAAATAGTTAATAGCTAGCGAGACAGCACTATATCTAGATGCTGAAAGGTGTCATAAAATTGTCTCTCACTCACTCTCTCATCTCTGCTTTACACTACAGGTGATGGCAAAGATGATTCTCCAGGTTCACCAGGTCTCCCGTGTTTGTGACCAGAATGAGACAATCTCCTTAGTCCTGGGTTCACGGATGTATGGATGCATGGTAAAGGATTCTGCTTTGGGTAATATGCCCATCGCTGGCGTAGTCTCCAGTCAAGGGTTATTCTTACTGGCAAGGAGAAGAGGGCCTTGAGCTTGACAGTCTCATCAAATTAGAAAAGGTTGTTCCCAAAAGAAGAGTTCCATTCCCTCACAATTGGCAGGCAAAAAACCAAAACAAAACAACAGATGTCCTTATTAGCAGTGTGAATTCCTCTCTGATCTGAGGGTAATTATGAGAACACTAAAACAGCAACAAAAACAACAACATTTTCACACATCTTCCCAGATGGCCTTCACTGGACCCAGGGATTTCATTTAGGATAAAGCATTGAAGGCTCTTTTTAAAATGACAAATATGTTATACAGGAAGGTGGACACATTAAGCCATTATCGCCTACAAACAATTTATTAGAAAAGGGCCTTTCAGATTGTCTATTCTATTTCTTGGTTTCCAAGGCAGGCTCTTAGTTTACTCTATATTTCTGAAATGGTGGCTTTAATAATATCAATGAAAGAAACAAATGAATTGAACTTTGAGGAGATTAATATTGTACTGTGGACTCAACAGCAGATGAGAAATTCAGAAAGTTTGCTGAAATTTATCCCTGAGTTATTGGGATGGCCTCAAGGGGAAAAAGTGTCTGGACACTGGAAGTAATAATGATGGTAGCTTAGCATTTAGTGCCACATACCTGGCACTATGTTAAGTGTGTTACCTAAATTATCTAATCTAACCTGCTCAAGAAAGCTGTAATTCACGGACTTTTATTATCCCCATTTTATGGTGAGGGAAATTAAATAACTTACTCAAGGTCACATGACTATTAAGTTGTATAGTAGGATGAACACCCAAGACTACAGGACTTCAGAAGTATGTTTATGCTCTCAGGCTACACCAGCTCAGATACTACAGAAGATATGTGTCCATTCAGTGAGAATTCACATACATGGCATCTGGGTATCCTTCCAGCTCTGAGGGACATGAATCATCAGGGGTTTTTAGAGATGATTTGTGGGAGAGAGTCAGACATTATTTTCATATCATGTGGCTCTCTCAACATTCCTTTCTGTTTGCTCCAGTTATTACTTCTTGTATGTGTTGGCAACTTCCCTATAGAAATATTTCCTGGACCTAAAAAGATTATACATCAAACTAGAAAAGAGCACTAGGAAAATCTCCAGAAGTTTGTCACCAATACCAAGTGAGCCTGGAGCCTAATCTAATTACAGTATGTATCTGCTGGGGCACTCATGGTTGTCCCAATATTACAGCCAGGCCCCTGCATAAAGACTATGACTGAACAAACCATTATGTCAGCTGGTGAAAATGCAGTCCTGACCATGGGGATCCTTCCCTCCAGTCAGTGTAAAAGCTCTATTTAGACTGTACCTTGTACCCTAGATATCAGTGTACCCTAGATATCCACATTATTGGTCTTCAGGTTAGGGAGAATTTTTTGTTTAAAACATCATGAGATAGATTTAACTATATTGACATTAGAAACCTAGCTGAAAGCCCATAGGCTTCTATCATTTGGAAAGCCTACACCCTGTATTTTGCATGTTAACACTCTCTGTATTTTCCTGAAGTCTAGCTATAGTTGACCAAACTCTCATTTTTCACCTAGATTTGGAAGACCCACAAAGAATCTGAGTTCCTACCTCACTCCTAAAACACACATGGAATAATTTTAGGAAGAATTTTAACATTTCAAATTTTGAGTAGGAGTCTTTTCTGTGAGAAAGACAGAAGGACAGAAAACCAAGGACCCATAAAATAAGTGATTGGTCCTTTCTGTAAGACCCAAACATTTTAAATGAAAAAAAAAAAAAAATGACAACATCAAAAAAAATGACACCACCTCTTTTTAAACAGGCATAAGTATGGACAGGCAATTCACACATACACACAAAATATAAGTGACTCAGAAAATTAAAAAATAATAAAATGTAATATTATTCCATAATAAAAGGGGCAAGTGCCATGCATGTGCTATGTACAACTGTAGCATACAACATAAGGCCATTCGCTATGCTGAGTAAAACAAAAAGGCAGTCTCTAAAGCTTAGGTGCTGTATGGTATCATTATATAACATTCTTGAAGTGAAAACTGTACAGAGATGAAAAGGAGATTAGTGATTCTGGGGTAGAGGGATAAGTGTAGGTTGCTGGATGTGACTAAAGGTAGTATGAGGGAGTTTTTGTGTGTTTCTCCACCTTGATTGTAGTGGTAGTTGTACAAGTCTATATATAGGATCTGTACATAGGATGAAGTTGCAGAGAACAATTAGCCACCCCCAAAACACACACACACACACACACACACACACACACACACACACGGAGTGCGTGTAAAAACTGGAGAAAACTAAATAGGGTGCAAAGTTTAGTTAACAGCATTACGTAAATGTCAATTTTCTGGTTTTGATATTGTACTGCATTTGTGGAGGAAGCTAGGTGGAGGGCTTATGAGACTCTGAACAATTTATTGTGAGTCTATATGAATTTCAAAATAAAAAGGAAAAAACAAAATCCTTAAATCCACCTTAATTAAAGAAATGCAATTTGAAATTGTGTGGCACTATTTTTTAGTTATCATATTTAAAAAGCTTAATAATAGTCAGTGTTATTTTATGGGGTAGAGTTTGCTAACCCAGTTTGCTAAAAACAAGCTGAAGCCCTAAGTCCAAAGTGCTTGTGAATGTTACTTGATGTACATATAGGGTCCCTGCAGATGACTGGGGCAAGATAATGTCATTAGAGGTGGTCCTAATCCAACATGACTGGCATCCTTGTATAAAGTATGTGAAGGCACAGGAGGAAGACAGGGTTTTACAAGTTAAGGAACGTCAGAGGTTGCCAGAAGCTGGAAGAGAAGCCTGAGGCAGCCTTCAGAAGAAATGAACCCTGCCAAAATGTTGATGTCAGGCTTCCACCCTTCAGAACTGTGACACAATAAATGTATTCTATTTACACTGCCAGTGTGTGGTACTTTGTTTCACCAGCCCTAGGACACTAATACAAGAGAAGTGTGGGGAGACAGACACTTCCATGTACTGCTAGTGAGAGTCATAAATTGGTGCAATTTCTTCAGAAGGGAATTTGGCAATATTTATCAAAATGTAAAATCACTTGTCAATTGACCCTTCAATCACATATCAATTCTGCTTTTGGGAATTCATTCTAAAGATATACTATTATATTTTTCCAAAGATTCATTTTCAATAATGTTGATTTTAGTGTTTATTTTAATAAAAAAAATCCTAAAAGGATATGTTTCTATCTATAGGAAAACAGATAATAAATTGTGTGAATCCTTATACAGTGATAAAGATCCACAATACCTATCAAACATTTCAAAATGCAAAAGTTCTGAAACACTGAAGCTTTAAAAAAAGTTTGCAGCAAACTTACTTGATGGCAAAACCTGCTCAGTGTTGATGTGAGACTTTTTATAGTCTTTATTTATTTGTAAATTATTCATTTGTTACATTTCAGAAATATCATTATGGTTAAATAATAAATGCTTTCTCTAACCCTTCTGAGGGTTTATCATATAGAGCATTATCTTTGTAAAATTTGAAAAAATTTGAATTCTAAAATAATCTGAGTAGGGATTTGGAATAAGGGAATATGAGCTCACATGGGATGGATTTGCCCTAATTCTCTGTCAAAACATTTCTTGTTAGCTATGTACTTTAGTAAAGCTGACTGCTCCTCAGGTTCTGGTGTTGGAAGTAGGCTTTTAGTGCCTAAGAACCTTGCTCCACTCTGCTTGATCCTGGCAAACCTTAACCTGACTTTTCTGACGATACATAATTTCTAAGCAGATGCCACCAGTGTATTAATGAATACATTGCCCTTGTCCTAGCCAGTGACTTAGTTAGTTGGAACATCATCTCCTACACCAAAAGTTGTGGGTTTGGTCTCCAGGCAGGGCAGGCACACGCCTAGGTGTGTACGGGAGGCAACCAATCAATGTTTCTCTCTCACATCGATGTTTTCCTGTCCTGTCTCCCCTCTCTCTTTCTCATTCCCTTACTCTCTCTCTAAAATCAATAAACATATCCTTCTGTGAGGTTTAAAAAGATACGTATCACTTATTTTGGTATTAATGCTGATTGAATAAGCCTCTCTAAAGAAGTTGATAAATACTAATAGCATGGAAAGGAAAGTATATGAGCTGATTAGGCACAAAATCACCAAAAAGTAGGATAGTACTTTACAAATAGTTCTGAAAGATTAATGCAAATAGCAGAAATCATGGTAACAATAACACACACATGTACACACACACACCAGGGGATTATAAGAGTTCATTAGTAACAACAAAATCTCATTCCTTTCTTTTTTTTTTTTTTTTTTTACATTCAGTAGCTTGTTAAGGACTAACTTTAATTGAATTGAGCCCTTAGAGACAGTCTTTTAAGAAGGCACATAATGGATTTTAAATTGATGGAACAATGAAAATTAACTTTAGGAGGTTTAGAACTGGAAAGGACCTTAGAGATAACATAGGTAAACCCTCTCAATTTCAAGATGAGAAAACTGAGGCTCAGAGTGGGAGTGGCTGCCTCTGGACATACCACTAACTAGTAAGATAAATGAAATCAGGTTCCAGACTACCTTACATGACTTCCTGTAACACTCCCTGAGCTTTGAAAATCTGAGAAAGGTTCTCAGTCACTGAAACCTTTCTGCCAGTGCCACTCCATCTAACTGGTTACATCATACCAGGCATCAGATGTGCACTCTCTCTCCTTTTCCGCTGCTGCGTGCTCCAGATCTGAGACGATCCAGAGAATGAAAGAAAAATCTTACATAGAATAATACTACTACTTGGCTGGTACAGAAAAAAGGAGACATTAACTTATTTTACTTTATTTTTATTTTATATTTTGGAGATATAAACTATTGACTCAAATTCATGTCTCATAGTTCTTGATGGTGGCCCTCTTCTTTATCCAAGAAGTTAATTACATTAATTATATTTCTAGACTTAACTCATCATTTGGCTTTAAAAATTTCCATTTTTAAGCCATATCATTAAGGTACTCTATGAATTCATTATCTTTTTCTCATTGACTTTGATATGATGATGCGGTAATTCTTCCCATAAGTTCCATGTTCAGTCCAGTTACATGTTTGTTTTCTTCCTTTATTCTTTGTTCCAGTTGTATGCACTCCCACATCCATCTCCTGCCCTAACCTTTGCCTTCTCTCTTCCTTCCCCCTTTCTACTTCCCCCCTCCCTCCCTCCTCCTTCCTCCCTCCTCCCCATCCCAACTCTCTTCCTTCCTCTACCCTGAAGGCCAAAAATTCATTTGGTTATGACCATAGCTCTAAAATTTCAGAGGAAAAGACAGAGCAAACATTTGTCCTTTTTTCTCTGCTGCTTCTTGTTCATCTATTTGGTTCTTTTACAAGCAGATTTCATAAAAATCAGCTAAAAATTCACCTTTATTCTATCTTTTATAAATCAAATAAAGTTACTAAGCCTCATAGTTTGTGTTATATACATGTTTAGGTTATCCTAAGTGTAGGGAATGCTTTTTATATAAGAATCAAACTGGCTTGCAAGTTTTTCTGAACTATTGCTAATCAAAAGTCTTAAGACCACCAGAGCAACTTGCCGGCAGCTAATTCCGTCTGGACTCACCAAATTTTCCCAAGTGAATAGATTTTATGAAAATGGGACTTGAGAATCTGAACACTTCACTGGGCTGTAAATATATCAAACACTGAATTCACTTTGGGACTCATTCCACCCTTTCCTCATAGCTATTTGTGCAGGGATCGTGAAGGGGCACCCTTGTGACACAGCATCCTGTCAGAAACACCAACATTCCAGGACAAAACTTTCATGCTTGGTTTCTTCTTCCCTGCTCCACTAGGGTCCTGTGCTACCCTGACTGGAGCACAGCAGCCTTCAGGGCATCTGGTCAGCAGTCTGCCTAAGCTCTTTAAATGGATGAGAGAATCAAGCTATGAAACTTGAAAGTCAAAATGCTAGATTATCTGTCCAGCCTGTCACTGTTTCCTTCTTGGCTCCCAGACTCTGGTGACCTCTGATTTCCTCTAAGTAAGCTTTTCTTGGCTAAAATCTGCAGAGTCCCTAAATAAAAAATAAAAAAAAAAAAAAAACAAAAAACAAAACCTTTGTTAGCTGTTATAAATAAAAATCCCAAAATTAAAATTCCTAATTCTCCTCCCCTGCTACCCTTCCACCTATTTTTCTATGCTTTTGTAGGTCATTAGTATTTAGGCATTAAAAGGAAACCTGGGGAGAAAGCAGACAAGAATTGTATTTTGAAAACTTGTGCTACTTGGAAAGTAGGCCAAATACAAAAGAAACTCGGGGCAGGTTAGCTGCTTCTCTACAAATTAATACCTGGAATAATAAAGTTTATTAACTTGATTACAGTATAAATGTCATTATAGATATATTTTGATGAGTTTGTTAATACCTAATGTTGATTGGTATGAAAAGAAGCATCAGATGTTGTTATAAAGATTTAGGGGGATTTATCACTCAAGGAGATTTTGAGGTCATCTGGTCTTCAGCACTATATTGTTGAGGAGAGGCACAAGCTATAGATAAGGAAATGAAGGCACATGAAAAAGCTTGTTAAATGTGACCTTTCCTGTTATTCATTTGATTAGCTCTTCTGAAGAATGGTAAACTATCTTATTTCTTAATATAAAATTTAAGTTGATGTACAAAAACTTTAATTTTGTGGAGTCTAAAATGTCAAACTTGGAGATCTTCAGAGCAATGGCACGTTGTGTTTGTAGGGTGCTCAGGACACCTCTGCAGCGCCTGCCTTGGGCTGGCCACGGGGCCCTAGGGCAGAGCTCTCTTTGCACACAGATTTTTACACTTGCTTGTACACTGGGACTTTGTCAGCCCAACAGGGCTTGTCAATTGATCAACTGATTTCCCTACTTAGACTGCCACTGATGGGTTGTTTTACACCTAGTATCTAATGCAGCAGCTGGCATATAAAATCCCTCAAAACAAAGTGCTGAAATAAATGAAGAAATGCTTATTCCATGCATCTACCTCTTAGCAAATCAATACCATAGCACAGGTCTTTAAGAAATTGTGGATACGCAATATAAGTTTAAGTTCTCAATGTGCATCTATCAAGTCACTAGGTACTTAGATAAAAATAACATTTGTACGATCCAGGTGACAGGATCTGAAGGGTAGAAAAGAGGTCAGTACTATGGAGCAGCACATAAGCAGAGGAAGGCTGAGTATATAAATCCACTGCCGGGCCAGGCTGCTGGGGGCTGGTCTGTTGTGAGATTGTTATGAAGTGCCTCTCTTTTCTCAGTAGTAGTTTACAACTTCGGAAATATGCAGGAAAAGGCCCAATTTTTAGTTCCTGTAAAGCCACTTCTTAAGTCACCTCAGAAAGTCATTTAACTACACTAAGCTCCCCAAATCCTTATTTGTAAAAAGAAAAAAAAATGAAACTACATTGTTATTATTGTGAAAAAGATAAAATTCATAACTGGTTATCATAAGTATTAAATTTCATGAAGTTTTTGCTCATTTCTAACATACTATCAGACATGTTTGGTGCTTAATAAATGAACATAAGTAGAATCTGAATCTAAATGTTTTCTCTGGAGAATTTCTATTTTCCTTACAAGAATAAAACTGATTACATTAGGAAAGTTAGCAATAATAATAAACTATAATTTGTTTTTTGAAAACATGCGTTATAAATACCTTACTGGAATGCTTCTCTTCAATAAAGCATAATTTATTAATGAACCAGCTACAGAAAAAAAGAACCTGTTTCTAAATTCAGCTCTGTTATACAGAGGTCACACTGTATTTTCCTAAAAGAAATGCACAATACTCAATTATCTCTATTTTGAAGAAACAAAAAAATGCATAGATAGGAATAGGAAGTAACTTGGTGAGGTTCCACAGTCAGGTGAAGACAAAAGAAGCAGGACAATTGAAGAGTCTGGATTCGTGGATGACTGCTCAGATATTTAGTTTATATAGGAGGTGAAGTTGGACTCCAGGTGTGATAAGGTGATTAATTCTGTTTTTCTCAGCTCTGGAAATGAATGTCAGAGAATTGAAACAAACTAAGGCTTTTATTCTTCATTCATTTGCCTTTTCCTTGCCCTGTTCCTCTTGAAACATTAAATCTGTAGTTTTCAAAGTTATTACTATATAATAATATATAATATGAATAAAAATTTTTCTACTTCTGATTGCTTGAAACCACATAAAAGCAACTGAATGGGTTGGAAATTAAGTCTTGGCAGTGTATATTTTGGCTGATTCTACATTGCTATTAAGTAAATAAACCATGCTTAGATGGGTGATTTCATTTGTGTGCTGTCTGTTAAGGACATGTATTGGAATTAGTAAAAAATTAATAAATAAAGTTCCATGCTGTCATGTAATATTGGATATATCCAATACAAATGGTACATACAAATCTATGTACCATTATTATTATTTTAATCCCTAATTAGCAAATAATTCATTTTAGGCTAGTGGGTTCTAAAAAGTCAAACAGTTGCTTGTGTTTTATCTGTAAAAAAATAAGTTCAGTACTTAAATGTTTTTCTTCTTTTGCCTTATATTGTCACTGATGTTTTGATATTTCTTTTATTATCATAGGAGCTGCAAATATTTATTTTTAATAGACTAGTCTTAGAATAAAAAATGATATTCTGCAGCAGGTTATGCATATTTACTTAGCATGAGAATGTGTTGTACTTTAAAAGCAATTGCATAAGAAACAGCAGCATAAGAGCTAGAATAATTTGTACTGGGAAACTTGGCTATGTGATAAAAAGCACTGACTGCTGAATTATTGATACAGTCTTAATCAGGATGGTATCTTCTTATGTTTGCCTTTCTTTACTTCCCTTTGCCAAGGTCGTATTGTCATCATATTTTGATGATTTTGAGCTTTCAGCAGCTTATTGCATGTGCATGTTCCCTATTTTCAAGAGAGAAATTATGCTATGTTATAAATATGTTATAATGGCAATATCAGGATAAAAACACCCACTTTTTTCATTGGTAGGAATTTTGTTTTTCAAGTGGGGGACAAAATGTAAAGACAGATAATTTCCCTTTTTTAACAATGAGGAATATGGTTTGTTTTTTTTGGGGGGGGGATATTTCAACAACTGCCTTTTAATATCTGTTAGGGTAACCATAAAAAATCAGCAAGCATGAAAAAAATTTGAAAAGCATTATCAGCTAACTTGACCTGGTACAATGTCTAATACATAGAAAGCTTCTGTGGTAATACTTGCATTTTTTTTCCTTTTTTTTAATTACTTTATTGTTGTCCATTTACAGTTATTTGCATCCTCTCCCCTCCCCCCCCCCTCCCCCCAGCCCCACCTCCCCTCCCCCAGCCTCCCCCTTCCCCCTTAGTTCAGTCCATGTGTCCTCTACAGTGATTGCTGAAAACGCTTCTCCCCATTGTCCCCTCCCCCCTCCCGACTGGCTATTGTTAGACTGTTCTTAATTTCAATGTCTCTGGTTATGTTTTGCTTGCTTTCTGTTTTTGTTGATTATGATCCAGTTAAAGGTGAGATCATATGGTATTTGTCCCTCACTGCCTGGCTTACTTCACTTAGCATAATGCTCTCCAGTTCCATCCATGTTGTTGCAAAGGGTATAAGCTCCTTCTTCCTCTCTGCTGCGTAGAATTCCATTGTGTAAATGTACCATAGTTTCTTGATCCATTCATTTGTAGATGGGCACTTAGGTTGTTTCCAGCACTTGGCTATTGTGAATTGTGCTGCTATGAACATTGGAGTGCAAAGGTTCTTTTTGAATTGGTTTCTCAGGATTCTTAGGGTATAATCCCAGTAGTGGAATTGCTGGGTCGAACGGCAGTTCCATTTTCATTTTTCTGAGGAAGTTCCATACTGTTTTCCACAGTGGCTGCACCAGTCTGCATTCCCACCAACAGTGCAGTAGGGTTCCCTTTTCTCCACATCCCCTCCAACATTTATCCGTTGCTTTGTTGATGATGGCCATTC